>JAWVMQ010000077.1:0-231759 GCA_036321185.1 Trypanosoma lewisi | reverse complement strand
AAAATCATTTAGCTTCAAATCGACAGTGGGAACCTCTCCCTCAGACAACACTTCCTTTATTGTGCTGTTGAGAGCCTATTCTGTTCTCTCTCTATTTTTATAAGCCACACTGGGTGGTAGAGCAGTAGTGTTGTCTCTCGACTTCTCATCCACCACCTCTTCACCACGACCTGCATTCGAGCCTTCAGCCCTGGAGCAATCCAGAGCATGGAAGAGACGTTTGAACTTCCTCCGGGACACGGCTTCCCCCTCTCCCCCTCTCCCTTTTGTTGTTTGGCCCGAGTTAATGCCAAACACGGATCTTCAAATGCACCAAATATATATGAAAAAAGGGGGATGAAAAAACGACTATAGACACAATAATTAGCAACCCCAACGGAAATAACACAGATTCATCCACAAGGTGTGACGACACAGCAGTAGTAGTACTAGTAGGAGTAATGTATGCAACACACGCCATAATATATTTGAAACAACAACAAGAACAACAAAAATACGAATGTGCACCATTCCCACTCTCCTCATACTTGTGGTGAGTGCATGTGTATAAACGTCAAATTCGTGGATGGACCGTCATCATTTTCATCTCAGTTGGACTGATTGCATGTACACACACACAGTCAAGCAAACACACATTACACAGAATCGCAGATGTGCAACTTCACGCATCGTTCCCGGAGTTGTGCCTCAGAGAGACTCGACTTAACAGTAGTGGTAAATGGAATCGTCAAACAGTTTCATCTATTCCTCTGTCAAATGAGCGTGGTGCCAGGCAGCTCAAAGGAAGCGCCTCTATAGCCAAACATAAAAAATAACAAACGTGTGACAAAACACGTCACAGTGGGGGAAAAGAAAGAGAGTGGGAAGTAAAACGGCGCTCGACACAACGCTGGAAATTTGCTTCAGAAAAAAAACAACAGTTCCCACACCACCTAACCAAACAAACACACACACACACACACACACTTCCCTCTTGTTGTTATTTTCAAAACGGATTGACTCTTCATTGTTGTATCGCTATTTAAACACGTTACGCCTTGTTCTGGCAGTCAAGAAAGATGGTTACTGGGCCATCATTGACGATGTTGATGTCCATGTACGCCTGAAACTGTCCTGTTGCTATTTTATTTTCCATGTAGTCTCTCTTGAGGGTGTCACGCAGGGAGTTGAACATCTGGGCTCCATCGCCAAATTAAGGTCCGGCTTGTTGCTCTTCAAAGCATGCATGAGGGTAAATTGTGAAACAAGAAGAATTTCACCGTTAATTTGCCTCACGTTGCGGTCCCATGTCTTTTGGCCGTCCTCACTGGGCCATATGCGTAGCCCCAAGAGCTTCCGCGCAATGTAGTTCATGTCATCCACAGTGTCCTCGCGGTGAGCTCCAACCAGCACGACAATGCCGCGGCCAATAGCACCAACGACCCCGTCGCCCACAGTCACAGACCCGCTAAGCACTCGCTGGACTACAGCTTTCATCTGTCCCCTCTTCTCCCTTCGAGCAGCTCCACAACACGATCCTTACCCACCCCTTGCCAACCCAACCCAAATGCAGACAGCAAACAACACGCAAGAGAACCAATCGAGAGAGAGAGAAAATTTAAGGGAATAAATCCACCTTGCTGAGTGGCATTGGAGGAGTTCCATCTGTTCTAATAACCCTCGCCTTTTGTGATCGTGCATACACAAGCGCTTTCCATCCTCAGCTTCAACGAGTGTAAAGAATCCCAACATTTATTCCTTTATATATATATATTCGTTTATAGTATTTCCCACTTAACCACTGGAATAAAGAGTCAACTCATTTCCTTCTTTGTTGTCACAAGTCAGCTGATTCCCTTTGCATAGTGTATGCATCCTCATCCTGAGTGACGGATTCACTGCCTGCACACACTCACACTGTAACACAATCCCTCTTTCGACCCACACAGTTCTCCTGCTTGGGCCTCATCGCCCGTGGTGTCTTACAATGAGAAACGTCCACACCTTCTACTGTTTGGAGGGGACGCCCCACCACGTGTCCCACCACCACCACCATCCACGCACAGTGCCACATTCCCCTCTTACCAACAGCACCCAACTACCAACACACGGACTGTGCAGCTCCTACAGTGCGACAAGGAGAAGAAGTGAGAATGCAGGGGTGGAAGTGGAAACATGATTCCCGCACGTGCTCCAAGCAAAATGATTCTTTTTCGGTTTGACTATTGTTGAGGTGGATCTGCATTCACGCATTTACCTCCTTTCTTCTCCCCCTGAAAGGAAAAAAAAGTGGAAATATTCAAACAGAGTAACAAACAAACAAGATTTGTCACCATATTCACCAGGTAGAAGCATAATAACCCGGTAAAGGTCAGATTCCACTTCCACTGTGTCACTATCCTTCATCCCTCACATGTGAGTTACCACAAGCACACACACACACACAAGCAAATATATTTCACGTAGCATGTCGTCTCGTAAGGATCATGAATCATCAAAGCAAAATATCCCTCCATTGTATCCTTCCGGTTTATCGTCGTTGCACATCTAACAGAAAAGTGCAAACCCGCAGAGACACAAACACTCCCACACCTGCACTGCAGTGGTGAGGAAAAAAGAATCCTTCATTTCAAGTCATGACATCCAACTTGACGATACGATGTTTCAAGGGACTATGATCACATTCAAATGAAACATGACCCAGAAAGAAATACGGCAAACTGTGTATCTCACATTCTCCTTCTGTCCGTGTGGATAGATGGATAGATTCCTGAATTGCCCAGTAAGGTAAACAAAGGGAGGCAATCAAACACGTAAATGCAGTTACGAGCCGCGTAGAAAAAAAAAAACATAAAATGTACAGTGCCGTATTGTCTATGAAACTATCTTCACTGCAGAGGCATCCACGAAGAAAAAGATGAAGAGCAAAACATATGAGCACACTCATACAGATAATGCGGGCAAAGTGCAGACACAAGATAAAGAAAACCAAGGGCCGAGGAAAAACAAGGAAACAAGAAGACAACACGAGATTCTGCTACTGCCCAAACGGTTTGGATGTCAGTAGAAAGCCCATAGAAAAAAAAAAGAAAATAAAATAGAAAATAAAAGAAAAAAATGGGCACAATACATTCATTCATTTCAAAAGAAAAAAAAACTGTATTGCCCCAATGAAAGGACAAAAAAAGTCCTGGAAAACAAAAAAAAAATTCGTCCTGGGACATAAAAATCAGAAGAGAACAGAGTGTGCGTACACATGTTCTACTGAAAATATTAAAAAGGGATATATTTGTTTGAACCATTGTTGCAATCATCACGGAGGTGTATATATACAGTCACACAGACACATGCCGATCATTCACAGTTGATGTGACGCACAGTGTGTTCTTCTCATTCATTTTTTCACAATCTTAGCACATAATGCTGAGACCAACGTGTGTTCAAGAGAAGTAAGCCATGAAGAGGTCCAGTCATTCTTTGACGTGCATAAAATAAAAAAGAAAAGAAACAACATTGATGGGCAATTGTATATATACTAATAACTCCGGATAGAAAGACCAAATGTTCTCTCCTTTGAAAGTAAAAAGAGTCCACATTTTGTGTTCAACTCAACAAAGAGTCACAAAGTCCAATCGACCCATGAGTACAAGCAGCAAACAAGACACGTGCTCATACATAGAGTTGTCACACTTATCATAATTATTGTTACTAATGAGCATCTTTTTTTTTTTTTTACGTACCCATGCTGCCGCTACGCATGTAGCGCCACCATACTATAAGGGTTGTTTTTCTTCATCCTATCCTTCCATACAATGATTTCGAACCACATCTCCGAGCAGCTTTAAAGGGGCTCAGATTCCGTTGGTTCCATGACCTTCCGAGGAGCGACTGCGCTTCCTCGGCAAACGACCCTTCACCTTCTCCGCCCCTAACCTGCGACGGATGTGAATGTTCTTTTTTTTTTTCTTTTTAAACGTACCCATGTTGCCGGAATGGAGCATCCGCAGTTCGAGTGGGATCAATGGTCGGGTGTACAGCATGACATTTCTGACAGTCACTTCGCTGCCTTCCTTTTCCTGTTTGCCTCCCTTTTCTTCTCCAATGAATACCTGTGATATCGCACGCAACCGAAATGATTGACCTGCTGGTAGTTGTAATGGCTGTGGTAGCATTTGTTGAGAACGTCCACTGTGAAGACCTTGCGCACCGTTTGCATCCGGAGCAGCAGATACAACAGGATCTTCCAAACGCCCCAAACGCTTTCCGTTGATGTACGCAGAGCCCGTGCCATTATAGAAGACGAGTGCCACTTGGTATGTTTTCCCCTCCACCCAAGTACGTTTTCCCCCACTCCCTCCGTCTGCAGTCACACCCTTCCACCGCTTGTCCTTATCGTACGACAAACCTGTATATACCCCATTTGAACCATCATTCAAGTCGAACAGCCCAACACCCATCAAACGGGTGACGTTCTGTGGTTTGTTGTGGATGGTCACCATTGCCACGACAGTGAACCCACGGTCCGTAAAAGCGTAGGCTTGATTATCCCCTTGCACTCCAATGGGCCACACAACCTGTGTTCCAGGCAGTGTAATGTTAAGGCCATTATCAACCTTCGTCGCTGAGCCCTGCACTGTGGCATTCAATCCGAGGTACTCATCTTCCCACTTGGCAGTGTCACTGTTGTTAGACAAGAAACCAACAAGACCGTTCGTCAGCGATGGGGGTGAGATTCTCTTGTCCACATCTTTCCAGGTCTTCAACACACTCTTTATTTGGTCCAACCGCTTTGAGAGATGCGCAAGAACAACAGTGCGGGATTCTGCCTCACCCTTATCGCGCATGGCAAACAACCCATCTTGTGCGTATAGCAGAGTGATGTGTGAATTAATATCACGAATATCTGTGGCAATCGTCCCTACGTAATGATTACGACTGCTATCCGCAACCCAGAGCTGATGTTCTGCATGGTCAGCATCACCTGCGATACTCGTGTACAGTATCACATTCTTTCCTTCAATGGTTGCAGTCACACGGTCTTTAATATTACTGAGCGCAGGCACATAAACTGTATCAATCAGTATATGTGAGAGTTTTCCACGCGCTTCTCTCCATGTTTTACCCATGTCCTTGGATTCATACAGCTTCTGTGGAGGAGGATTGGCATGTACCATGAGGAGGCTCCCTTCCCACTCAAGGAAAAAAGAGAATCGACAATCCTCTGAAATAACGGGACTTGAAGGAAAATTCCACGTATTCCCATCGTCTTCTGAAAAAATGACTGTGCACATATATTTTGCCGTGTTTGCGCTCCTTGCAATAAGTGAGAACAGAAGCGTATTGCCTCCCATTACAATACCTCCGCCGAAAGAGACATCAATGTGATCCCATGAATTTTTTTTCGCTTCTGCTTCCAAGAAAGCCTGTAACGAATTCGGAGCATTCCAAGTGATTGATCCGCCTCCTTTCACCTCACCAACAAACAAATTTAATTCTGTGGTAGAAGAAAGTGACGTCCAATTGAATCTTGTCAAAAGAGAAAATATTTTACTGCCTTTGACTACAGCTTTGGGGCCGTAGAATAGAGTGCTGGTATTTGGCTCATCATTTTTTTTGATAACCACTTGAGTGTCCCACTGACCTCCAATGACGTCCGATATCTTCTTATTCTCATAGTTGAAGGACCTTGCCCACATGTCATTATTCAGATTAGCAGAAAAGTCACCATACTCACAGAATGCAAGTGCAGCCATCGTTCCATTTACATCAAGAAGGGAATAAGTACCAAACGACGGGTTATCGTGTCCGCCAGGGGGATAATCCGCACCATCGACCTTTGCTTTCATGTCTCCTGGTTTGAATAGATCGACAGTCTGTGCAGCGACTGCAGCATTAACGATGTTACTGCTGCATGATATCAGAAGCATGCAGAGGATGAGGAGGGGCATCCGATACCGGGACATAGTTGACCCCTTGTTGCGTATTGACAGCGTGTCTTTGTTTAGTCTTTACTGATCTTCCTTATTCGTATATATGTGTCTCTGAGAGAGGGTAAGGAATGAGGAAGAAGAAACAGAATGCCAAGAGAACAGAGAAAACAGAATGAGAGAGAGAGGAGCGTCTTCGGCTGGGAAAATCAAACGCCGTCATGGCACCTGTTTAAAAATAAAAATAAAATAAAAGAAGATGGATGTGTGTATATTTACTCCATCTCCGCTGTTTTCCTTCTGTTTTTTCCTTGCCTGCAATTTCACATTCACAGACGTCCGGATGACCGCTTCAATGAATCTGCCGTGTTGAACGGATGCCACGGCAGCAGCGTTCCGGTTCCAGGCCGGTTCAAATGCCATTTGTGATGACGCTTTACCATTTCATACTCCTCCACAGTGGCAGGGAAGTCACGCTCCGTTGGTGGCCGCACGTAATGCGAATATCGCCTGCCCGGCGCGGAAGACGGGGTGCTCGCGCGGCTGTTTCGCTCGGAGGCCCAGAGGCGTTTTTCCCGATTGCCCGGACGGCGACTGCATGATCATTTTTTGCGCTTCCTCTTGTTTCGAGCCGCATGCTTAAGGCATTGGGGCGCGTAGGGTGCGTTGCCTCCCTAAAACGCGCGGGAAAATTTGCCGGCATGTTCCCGGATTGCCCGCAGTCAAAACAGTGCGCGTTAGCGGTGGGCTTCGTCTTGGGCAAAGCCATTGCCTTTGCGGCTTTGTCAAAGATGGCAAAAACGCCCTCCTCTCACAGGAGGGTGTCTAGAAAATCCGTTTCCGAAGCCTACGCGACCAGCCGCGCGTTTACCCTGTAATAAAACTTTGCTGATCAGTCATCCGTCTTCAAATATTGGCGCCATCGTGAAAACAAGTGGGGAAAGAAATGGCATAATTGAGCCACCCATTCGAGCTCCTTGGAAACTGACCAAACTTCTTACGGGATAAGCGACTGCCGCCGTTGAGGGCTAACGTCCTCAGAAACCCGTCGGTTTCCATGGAATCCATTCCCTCGGCAATACTGTTGCCAGGTGTAAACCTCACAACCGCTCAACATGATAACTCCCCGCGGCTTGACCGTCTTGGTCTGACGATTCTCAAAACAAGAGGATTGTGCTTCCCAAACCCCTGCGCGTCATGCGCCCTCATCTGCGCCCTCTGTGCGGTAATATGATGGCGTGGTGGCGCAACGCCTGCCACGACAGCCTGCCCACCAGCTCCAACAATGCCTGCTGACTCTAGTTGTGCTGTTGCAATCGCTCGCCGGGGTCGAAGGCCGTCCTTTTTGTGGGGTTCCTGTAAATTGGTGATCCGACTAACCACCCCCATAAATGAGGGATCATCCGAATCCTTTGTATCAACCGTCGTCTGAATCAGCACAGCGTTTGGGGCCTCCCACTTATCAGCTTCAATTGAAGGGAAGCTATCTTCTCCATTTCTTCCAATTTCGATTGGAAACGTTGTTCCATAAGAAACTCCATTTGGGTCACATACGTGGCCGGAGTTCCTCTCCCTGACGAACATTGTCCTGCTGAATGACGGCCTTGAGTTCGTCGCCTCTGGCCAGTGAGTGGCCATCCGCTTGCTGCCGTACTCGTTGCGCACACACAGTGCGCAGACTCCTCCGTCAATTTTGTCTTATTTTGAAAAGCCATGTCGTCCAGAATGAACCGGTTATGCAAGATTTCTTTTCCTGGCATTGTTCCAGCTACTCTGCTCAACATCACGTCCGCTTTTTTGTTGAGCAGCCACAGCCATTTCCATCCGCACGCCCTCTCCCGGCCCTCATAAAAGAGGCGGCCGTTGAAGAAACTCGCACTATTCGTCCATCTAATGCAGAGTCCTCCAGAAAGCAAAGTGTCGTAAACGTAAATGGCATATGGTTAACCAATCATATACCATCCTGCACCAAGACTGTAATTGAGTTATCCACACGCTTCACTTGCCACCGTGTAAACACAGTCGATTTCCTCAAGTGGCAGCGAATGCCATCACCACACAGATACCATGTATGAAATACTTCCTCCCATGTTATCATACATTTGTTTGGCCCATCACATGCCATTTAGAAGAATCAATGTGAATCAATTGTCCTTCGTGTGCCACGTCGAATCTTTTACTTACGAAACTGTTTTTTTTTAATGAATATAACTTTTAAACTACTAAGATCATACTTGACTTTCTTTTAATCAGCGATTAAGTACCAAAATAAAATATACACGATGGAAACAAGTTTCAAAAATAAGCATTCCCGAGAAGAGTAAAATCAATATTTTCAAAGGGTAATGTATACCAAGCACAATGCACCCTCGAGAATTATTCCCCCCTCCCCTCTAATCCTAACCCTAACAATAACACTAAAACTAAAATGAAATCTGAAACCAAAACTAAAACAAAATCGAAGACCAAATCTAACACTAACCCTGGCAATGAAGCCCCATTGTTTTCCTGCGGTAACGGGTCGCGAATCCACCAGACAAATTCGCCCCTTCCGTCCTTACTTTTTCCCACCCCCTGCGACACAATATTCGTGCATGTGGGAAGACGAAGGGTAGCGGTGACAGAAAATGAAAAAGCCATCAATAAGAAACATTGACTAACTCTAGAGACCCCACACCCACCTTTTAAAAAAATAAAATAGAATAGAATAAAAATAAGATAAAATAAGAACAGGAAAGAAAATGAAAGTTAAACAATTTTCATTGCAGAAAAAGACAAGGAAAAATAGAAGAGCGAGGAGGAAGGAAGCGCCATGGCATGCTTTTCTCATTCGAACGAAAGAACCAAGTTTCCCTTTTCTTCTTCTCTGTTAACGCAATATAAACCAGAGCAAATCCCCCAACGCCCGCATATGTATATATACCATTTTTACCTCTTTCTCTTTTTTTTAGACTGTGGTGTATTGCATTAATTTTCTTTGTTTAGATTACCTTTGCAAATGGTACAAACAACAGTTTCCATCAACGACGGCTCCCCACGCCACTCCTGAAGAGGCGACCCCGTATAACCCATGTGACCCCCACGAGGAAATTCAATAAAGGCAACGAGATTGTTGTTACTGACCAATTCTCTCATCTCCTTTCTTGGTGGCTCACCTGTAACGGGGTCGTCTGAGGCAATTAAACAAAGTGTGGGTATTTTACAATGATAAAGTGAGGTCATTGGATTAACTGCGGAATAGTACTCTTTAGGATCCGAGAATCCATAGTTAGGGGCTGTGAGAAAAGCATCAAATTCATATACTGATCGAAGTTGTTTCAGGAAGGGAAGAGGATCCTTTCTAATATCATCTTCAAGCACTGGCAATTGTTTAACAATATCTTTATGTCTAACAGCGTAGCGAATAAGACCTTGAACCATATTTTGGTGATACAGAGCATTTCGTGGCTGCGTAATATTACTAGATGTAGCCAATGTATCCAATGGGCTGTTAACAACTATGGCAGCATCAAAAGGAGGTTCTTGGGCCATGTTTTCTCCTTCTTCAGCCAAGAACTTTGACATGATCACACCACCGAGACTAAAACCAACACCCCATATTTTGTTAGCACTTGAACCAAAATTCGAAAGAAGTGCTTTTCTTGAAAGAGCGGTGCGGGTAACGTGGCGAACATCACCTGTCCACGATGCCGACATGAGTCTTGGTTGCGTTAATGGGGTATCGCCCATACCACGCGCGTTAAACACACAGCTGTGAAAACCATGACTGTGGGCACTCCAAACATAATGTTGAACGTAGTTGGTTTGAGACCAAGAGGTAAGACCAGGAAATATGATCATGATCCCATTTGCCCCACCGGAAGTTTTATTTGCGAGGAGCCAATCGAGGCAAATGGGATTTCCATCCGCACCATCAACCACCTGCCGAGTGTACCCAATGGTCGGTGACGGTTTCAAGGCACAAAAATAGTGTTTATGTGTCCATTATACGGAGGAGCGGTATACTGAAAACTCGTGAGATTCTCAAGCTCCGCAAAAGCTCCTGCTGGGTGATTTTCCGAAATGAGCTCAATCTTTTCTTTGTTCTCTTTTTTGGAGCCCTCTTTCCGAGGTATCACTGTAAACACCCCACAGAGGTATGGGATGTAGACATATGTTATGTGTACAGCGACATGGAAAATTAAAAAAGACACTTTTTGGAGGACAAAATACATTATTATTTTTTTTTGCTTATTTAGTTTATTTCAATAAATAAATACCTAGAGTGGGTGGACAAACTGGAAGGAGAAACCAGAAAAAAAGAAAAAGAAAAAAAGAGGAGTTTGTATGTATGTATGTATGTATGTGTCTGTATGTGTTTATGTGTATAATGAAATTATCCATATGAGCATACAGAAAGTCAAGAAGTGTTCAGCAAGAGACAATAGAATTAAGCAAAATTAGGCAGTGTGAAGTTGGATCACCTAATAATAATTTTTTTCCGCGTACTTTTCTTCGCTGTCCCCACCGCTCATTTCTGGTGGCTTCTTGCATTCTGACTCAGTGCTGCGTACAAGCCCCATTAAAAGACAAGAGAGCATCACGTACACTTTTTAGTTCTTCAATGGAACGAATTTGCTTCACGATCACGTCTTCTACGTCTTCAGGCGGTAGAGTGGATAAAACTATCCCAATAGACTCAAGTCTTTCAATAATAGAAGCTAATTTTTTGCCTTCTTGTTTCATGACCTCAGTGGGGGAGATTGTAGTGGCTGGGGGTGTTGGAGGTCCAGCTTTTTCATCCATTACAGAAGACTTGTTTTCTTCAGGAAATTCATATTGTTCGGGGGAAGTAAAATAACGTCCTATGTGGGCATTATTGGGATCTACAAGCTTCACCGTCTTTCCCACAAGAAAGCCAAGATCTTCCAGTGGAGGGTATTTCATCAATCGCTTCAGTGCATCAATGCACCCAAGCATAAGATCCTCTTTTACAAATAGCAACATGGATGCAGCAAACATAGTGATAGAACTATTGACCGGAGTGTAATCGTTATTGTCTCTGGTAAGAAGGCGCTCCGATAGAAATACGCCCCACAATTCAGCACATTGAAGAATGGAGAATTCCCGAAGGAACAAAAGACGCAACCAGCGTATCAGATAAGTTGTACCTTCAATATTGTACACAACATTCATTTGATGAAATAATTCCTTGTCTACTTGTGCCAATAATTCATGCTGAATTTTCCGGGCTGTTCCAACGATATTGTTACTATCAGAATCATCGCTCGTGTAGTACCATTTATACAAACGCAGGCCAGAGTCACCCATAATGGCCTCAAACAGAACATATGCCAATGCTACCACACCATCTGTTGGGCATACTAACTTAAATGTGCTTACCAGTTCCCCATCCGCACCTTCGAAATATGTATTCAAAAGTTCATCCAAAAGAACGGCATCAGAATGGGTCAAGTAAAAGACAAACGCCACAATCTCATGCATACCTTGCCTATAGTCACAATTATATCGTAGACAGTAATTGACGAGAATATCTATCAGGGCATTTTGAGTCGTAGGTGCCTCAAAAAGTGGAAATTCCCAGTGGAGTCGATCAATATCCTTCTGTGCAATGGTGCGTACTGTATCTACAAAAAAGCGGAGAGCGTAAGAACTGCCAGCATGTGGACGAAGAGGATTCTCCACTACCAAGCTTTCCCCATCATCATCGACACCGTGCAAAGAAGAAGAGGAAGTGGAAGAGTCTGAATCGCTGAAATATCCCCGTTTTACCATGGGACTCACGGTTGCAACAGTACCCACGAGGCGGTGCTTGAGGTGATCGTTCATTTTCTTCCATTCGTCGATACTCGCATGTGTACGTTCCTCCCATTCCTGACGGCATGTGGCAGCTGACACGTTCACAGGAAGAAGTCCCAGAAGAAATCGCCAGCGGAGAGAATGAAACGTCGGAAAGGGACGGTAATGCGAAAAGTTCAGCATACGTCGAAGCAGTGCCTCTTCGACACGGTCCTCAAGAACAGAGTTATGCACGCTGCGTAACTCCTCCATATGAATTCCCTTTCACCAACAGAAGAGCAAAACAAGAAGTGTGTGTGAGAGAGAAAAGAAAAGAGAGATGTTGATAATACCCATGGAAAAGCAAGCAAACAAAGAAACACAAAAAATTCCATGGGAAACATTGTCATCACTTTCATCATCATCATCATAGTGAAGAGGTACCTCACAAGTGCACTTCCCTCGATGAGGCAAGACGAATAAACACTCGTGTACATTCCCTTCTGTGCATTTTCTTCTGGATACTACTTCTGCTGCCTTTCACCTCATCGCAGCAGATGCTCCTCCTTCTTTTATCCCCGGAGACGGAGCTCGATGTACGGCACAACATGCTACGTTCTCTTCAGTTTCTGTGATAAATGCATTAAAGGGGTTAGAAACAAAAAGTAAAAAAAAAAGGATAACGAATACAAGCAGGAGAAAGAAATATCATCATCTCATTCTTCATTTTTTTGTCCGTTTGCCATCTTATTCCCATGCCATGAGTAAGAAGTGAAGGAAGATAGGAAGTGAGAGAAAGACCGTACAAATCGAGAAACAAGGACACTGACCGGTGAAAAGGAGGGAGGGAGGGAGAGGGGTGATAAAAGTGTGGAGATGATTGTGACAAGCACTGCTGTGTCCTTGGTGTTGTATACCTGAAAAGAAAAAAAAACACAAAAAACAAGTTATGATTCATGGAGAATGTATAATGATAAGCGTCCCATTCACATGTTTTTTTCTTTTTTTCTGCCCAATGTTCTTTCTGCTTAATCTATGTGATAATCTTCATCCTCCACATCAATCTCTTCGCACTGGCTCTCTTTCTCAATCGTCATGTTGTGGTCATCCATGACTTCCCTCTGAGAGACAATAGGAACCACATTACTACAGCTTTTATGAACGCCGAATTTTTTTTCATCCTCCTCAAGTCGCCTCAAATCCTCCCTAAATTCATCCTGGCATGTAGCGAGCTCCTTTTCACGACTCTCAAGTAATTGATTCCACTCTGAAATATTTTCATGTTTCTTTTCTAGTGCTCGCTTCCGTTCCTCGAGTTCATTCTCAAGGATCTTCAACTCGCGTCTCGCCTTTTCCAGATTCTGCTCTGCATTGAACTGCTGCACCTCGCGACGCTCCATCGCCCGCGCGTCCCTCTCAAAGCGGCTGAGACGCTCCGCGACGAGCTCCAGCTGCCGCGCCTCCTCCCGCAGCAGCTCGTTCACCCACGTGAGGCGCTCCTCCAAGTTCCGCTCCTCCTTGTCCAGCACCGCCCCAGTGCGGCCGATCGCCTGCGAGAACTTCGTCTGATCGCACTGAAGCGTCAGATGAATCTTCCGCGCAGCACTAATCTGCGAACGGCACTCTTGATGATCAATCTCGAGACAGCGCCGCTCATCCGCGATATTACTCTGAATCTGATCAAGTAGTAATACACGCTTACGAATAGCCGCCTCCTCACGCAGATAGTACCTCTCAAGTTCTTTTTCTAGAGAAAGAGAAGACTCTGCAAGCTTCACGTAATCCCGCTCTATAGCCTGTGTACTCAGCGTAGCCTGATTATCGTCGCTCATTTCCTCCCCTTTTTTTATTCTTTTGTTGTTTGTTCTTTGGCTCTTTCTTTGACGTATATTTATGGAGTGGTGCTGGGTGATAGAAAATGTGAAGGTAAGAGAGTCCTTGTTGACTACATACCACAATAGATAAATTAAAAAAAGAAGAAAAAGAGAAGTGTATTTAATGAGTGCGTCATCAGCATCATAATCATAATCATATAAATATGTGCATACAGATCTCTCGTTCTAGTACTTCCTTCGTGTTTCTCCACATTATGAGGTTGTTATATATATATATATATATATATATATATATATATATATATTGGTGTTGTCAGGCGCCTCAGTATCTAAGGGTTGCGAATGTAAAGGCAGGATTCATGGCTGCCTCTTGAAGCAGAAGTTTCACTTTTTCATGAGTCTCTAATCCGGATTGCAGTGCATGTTGCACATCAGGGCTAACTTGAAAATCATCCCCAGTTACTGCTGCAGGAAACATTGAGGAATGACTCAGAGAAAAAGTGACTTCTTCTGGCACATAATCTTCTAGGCGTGGCGTGGCAACATCATTATCATTATCATCATCCGTTTTATGAGAAAAGGCCTCATTAAATAATGCTTCACCTTCGTCCAAGTACTGTACAAGACTATGCAGCCTCTGGAGCAGGTCCATGGCACTGAGAAAGACAGGATATATCCCTCTCTCTATTTCCTATCGCTATCGATTTTTGCTTTTTTTCTTGTTTTGCTCTGTTTTGCTTGTTTGACATTACATAGAAGCCAATCCAAAAAGAAGACACAGGAAAAAAAAGGCGGGGATCAGGTCATAATTATCACTAACATCAGCCCAATTTTTCCTTCAAGCAGGTAAAAAATAATAAACAGTAAATAAAAATTCACCAACAACAGTAACAATATTTGTTACATGTAAACATAAGATGAATATATATATATATATATATAGCGTATATGTCTGCTTTTTTTTTGAATTATTATTTTTTTTCTTTCTTTTGCAAAATCGGATTTTCTCACCCTCATTTCTTCATTGAACAAAAAATATATAGCCCTCCTTTCTCTTCATTCTCCATCCCTTTCTCCCTTTTTTTCTCCTTCTTTTTATACAAACATACACACACAGGTATAAAGAGAAAAACTCCCCTTCAATCGACATTCATTTGATGAAAGCCGAGTTCTTCATCCTGATCAAATGTCCTCGTGTATGGCGTCTTGGTAAGGCGTGGGTCCACATTATCGGGTGGTGGTAAATGTTCCCGTGGGTTCTGCACATAAATATTTGCTAAGGGATCATCAAGGATAAATGTAAAGGGTTTTTTTACTTGGAGCAAATCGTCCAGTTCCTTAACAAACTCTATTAAAGTCTTGGATTCTGCGTCTGTGCTTGCAGAGTCTCCTTTTGCGAATTCAGCCTGTGGCAAGTTGCGAAGTTGATCTCGCACCATCATGATAGTCCCTTCCACCGTAGAGAAGAAACCTCCCAGCGTGCCAGGTGCCAGCTCCAATGACACCTCAGGGATATACAGCGTGGCGGTTTCTGATTTGAGAACATCGCGCTTTAAATCATCCTCCGCCTCAACTTGTAATGAGATCTTAAGGCCGTTCTCTGAGACTTTCCCACCGGACTTTACTTCATTACTTTTATAGCCACAGAAATCACAACGAAAGGCCATAATAACCGTTTCTTTAAAGTAGGGAATATTAATTTGTTGCATATTAATAAAGCCTTGTTTTTTACATGCAGGGCACTCTGTTTCCATGCTTATCACATCCTCAAAATGTCCTTCTTGAACCTCACGCTGCTCCTCCTCTGTTCTTCCTGTATTGTAATCAATAGAAAGACCCAATATCTGTCGATCTACATCTGTACGTTCTTTTTCATATCGAGTGAGCTGAGGATCAATTGTAGGGTGATAGTAATCGTAATACGCCTCAATATAACTGTTACCGGCAGGATCATTTACAATAAAAGTAAAGGGAATATTACCAGTGCGATACTCCCTAAGCTTTACACAAAATGCTTCAATCTTTTCGAATAATTCCGGTTCTTGTATGCGCCGCAGTGGTTGCTCTTGCTGCAGCCCTGCTTCGGTCTGCTCCAGAAACCCCTCGACTGTATTGAGAACACCTCGCTGGGATTCTGGCGGTATTTCCAGCTCCAGCTGTGGAATGGAAACCGTCGCAAAATCAGATTTTACAACTTGGCGATCCAAATCCTTCTTCGTCTTCACCTCAAGCTCATAACGTATCCCCTTTGGGCCAAATGTCCCGCCAAATGACACCTCATTATTCCGCTCACCGCAGTGGGGGCACTCAAAGCTGCTCACAATGACCTCCTTGAAGTGTGGTATGTTTGTGATCATCAAGCGTGTCGTGCCGTTTTCCCCGCAGCGGGGGCACCGTGACTCGATGACATTCATTTCGCCAAGCTCAGTTTTAACATAATTGGTTTCCGCGGAGGCATCCTGAGTCTCTTCCTTTGGGACTTCAGGCTGCTGCTGCTTTTCTTCTGATGGGATCGACATCAACCTAAAAGGAAAAGCACCTAATATACAAGTAAAACGAAAATGTAACCAAAGAATAAAAAAGAAGAAGTATTCAGCCTAATTCACCCACACACATATATGTACACAATCTATCATCATACATAGATCACAAGAAGAAGAGAATGAAAAAAAAGACAATATTTGCAACGTATCTCAACACATACACACGCAAACACACAGAAAGAGAGCGTGCCCATTCTGTTGTTCTCCATCATGTCTGCAATTGAGCACTCAGGTAGAAAGTCTGTGGTTTTTTTTTCTTTTTTTTTTTTCTGTAGAATAATATTCCTTTGATATAATGATATCATTATCATCATCATTATTATTGGTATATTTTTCTTTTATTTTTCCTCCTTTCTCTGTTAACAATAAAAATAATAATAACAGTAGGAGTAGTAGCAATATTGTGAGCCAGTCAGCTACTGAACGAAACATATGTATAAGCTTATTGTGCTCATGAATTCTGTTCTTCACCTGTCAATTTATATGTGCCGTTAAGAAGTGTTCGCGCCCGGTATGATGGACAAACTGTCCACATGCGGATGGCATGAAGTTCAATGGAGTGACACACCTCAGCCGTCTGGTGTTCGCACTGAATATGATACACCGTTCCACTTGGCGTGTCGATGTCTACAGTAAAGTCATTGGACACAATCACATTTGTCGTGAAACCGTCAATGGCGTCAGAGTCAATATTAAATTTCTTCCGCATAAAATTAATCCCTGGGCTGCTGAATGCGACGCCAGGAAGATGCTTGCGAGCCGCCACAATTTGTGCCACAACTCCACCAAGGGAGTGGCCCGTCAAAATAATATGTTTCGACTTAATTGTATTCAAGTAGTCCTCCACGTGGAGATGGTAGTAATCTTTTGTGAGACCACCAAAAAGCATTGAACTTATCACGCTGGAGGCCGCCACATAATCAACAATAATGCTCTCAGGAATAAAGCCACTCATCGGAAGGAAGTTTGCAAGCAATTTGAAGAAAAAAGTCTCACTAAAAAGCAATAAGTTCTGTAAAAAATCAAATGGTGACGTGATGTCAGTCCCTCTTACTGCAATCACAGAAGTATCTTTAGATGCAGAGTAAAGGTGACGAAAGACTGCACGTCCATATGAATGGTTGGTTGGAAGAGCCACCCAGTCTGACGCCCCATCTCTGTAGCGACGATAGAAGTTCAACATGGTACTAAAATCCGATGAGTCTCGACGCAAATAAGTCATGAGTGAAAAATAGGCGAGATCCCCTGCGAAGAGGTCGGTCCCCCAAAGCCGCATGCACAGGCCCGCGTGCCTCGCGCTGTCGTACCTCGTCTCGTCGCTCTCGTACACCAACTTTTTTGGGTCCTCGTGCGTGCGGAGGCCGTAGAGGTCCGCCACCATGTAGCGCGCCGTCACGCGAATAGCCTCGCCGCTGCTGTCGCCCTCACAGCGCGTCGGCGTGGCGCCGTGGAAGCCCGGGTGCTTCACGCTCACCCACAGCGCGAGACCGAGAACCACGACGACCGCAGCAGTCAAGAACACGCGGTGAAAGGCCCGCAGCAGAACACCGTGGCGACGCCGGGGGTACGTCTTCGCCCACCTGTCACCATCTGGGCGGATTGTTTTATCGCTCTTTGTGTGGCTTGGGGCCTTCTCGTTCTCTGTCCCGGAGAAACTCTCCTCTTCCTGCGGGGTCGCCTCAGAATCCAGCCGGTACCAACGCTTGACAACACTATTGAGAACCCAGCAGACGCAAATCACACGAACTGAAAAAAGCGTTGTGGAGAAAGGCGCAAAGGAGAAAAAAACTAAAGCCGTCAGTGGTATCACACAATAAAAAAGTCCATAACGGCGTGTGGGGTTCCGCGCGGCTGCCATTGTGCAGATGACAAGACTATAAAGGGAAAGTGTTACTTGACTCGCTAACAGAAGAACAACGTGAAGCATGCTGATATACAGCATTCCCTCACAGAAACGTGCAAGGCCATGTTTGTACCCCATCGACCAGAAAAAACGTCCAGAGTACACTGAAAGAACATACAAATAAAAACGCCGTAAAAGTGGTATTGCCTTCCGCCACCATCGCGTCATGGAAGTTCCGAAAGGATCATCTACCTTCTGATGATAGCTCCATATAACCCCTGCCAACAATACAGAGATTGTGGTAACAAAGAAATAAAATGTATCATTACTTTGGTGTTCCCAATGAATAAGTGTATCACTGCTGAAAATAGCTGCAAGAAACAATGAAATACAACACGACAGAACCAATGCAACAAACCTTGCATAGCGTAAGGCGAGCAGCAATTGATATTTTTGTAGAAGACGATAAAAGCCAACATTGCACTGCGCAGTTTCGTCATAACTCACAAGACAGGAATCAATTATGGCATCGGTGACGACGCTGATTAACTTGTAGCCAATAACAGCAATTCCAACAAGGATACTCAGATGCGATAATACAACAACAAATGCCCTCACCGCATCGTGAGCAAGAGGAATTTCCTTTACATCTTCCCACGTGTACATAGACCAATGGTACCTATCTCGAAGCACAGGAAAGACAAAAGAAAAGAAAAGATGTAAAATGCAATTTATTAATATCGCCAAGATGAAGGCCAGTAAAGGAACGTAGTGATATGTTGCAATCCACACAGCGATCATTTTAATCTGAAAACGGTCAAGAAGAAAAAACCCCATCATCGCCTGCTGGACCTTTCCCAGAAACCAAGTAGCTTTATCATCGCTTTTACTTGACAGGCGTTCAAGCGGGACATAAAAAGAGTCATGTCTATGGGATGGTCGCCTCATTTTCCCAGAAAACGACATTGCCACCTATTATCCCTCTTTGCAGTATAAATACAGATTAGTGAGAGCAAAAAGAGAGAATGCAGAAAATGTAGAAACACATTTGAAAAAAAAAAAATTTAAAAACATAATCAAGAGTAATAATAGCAATGAGGGATTTTCAAATGTCAGCTCTCCATTTATATATATAAATATATATAGAAAATAATATGTCCATTCAGCAAGTTTCTCGTTTTCTTTGGAAGGGATGGAGATAACATGCTAAGATTCATTAGCACTAATTACATCTCTTATTCCTCTTCACGTAATAACACGTCCGAGTACTCTTGCTGCAGTGTAGTTAAAAGTTTCTGCATGGCGTTTGTGAAATCATTCCCACATTGTTCCTCTTCTGGGATCTGCAACACGTTTGGAGTGGCACTTTGCGATGCCGCCTTCACTGCCACCTCAAGCGTTTCATGGTACTGTGAAAGAAGTTCACCCACACGTTCTGCTGCCTTGGCACGTTCGCTGATTAACTCCTGCCGCAGAGAGGAGCGCCTTAAGGCGTTGGAACGAATCATTTCATGCGCCGCGTCACTTTTTGCCTTCAATTCTATCAGACATGTTGTCAAGCGACGCACCTCGTCGGCCTTCAGTTGTGCTTCTTTGAAACGCATGGCCTGCGCCGCGCTCTTCTTCGCAGCTTCAAGAATTGTGATGTTATTTCGAACCTCTGTGAGCTGTACCATAACCGACCCAACAAACGTCTCACATTTCTCATCCTCCGCGTTCAACGCGTGCAGTTCTCCTTTCAGTCGGTTTACTTTTGAGAGAGGAGAAGAATATTCTGTATCATCCTTATTTTCCTCTGTAATCTCAATCGACGCAGCAAACGACGGTCTGGTGAATAACACGCCATGACCCGCACTGCGCATCCGCACAAGTTCCACCACAGTGTTAACGCATAGCTGTAAAGACGAGAGGGTCTCCGTTTCAAGCAAGGACCGGCACTCCGCGTAGCTGTCGATCTTGGATATGTTGTCCTGCAGCTCCGACAGCAACGACTTCTTCTTTGTATCGAATGCATTCGCCTCACTGTCCAGCGCATCACTCTCGCGCTGAAGTTGCTCACGTTCGGCGGCAGCACTGCGTGATCGATTCTCTTCCTCTTTGAGAAGGTCATTGATTTCACTCTCCAGCGACTCCTGCTCACTCTCAATGGACGCGAGGTTTAATGTCACGTCCCGCATCTCCGCCGTCTTCGCCGCATCCAACTCTCGAAGTTTGGAAAGTCGTAGTTCCACCGCAGCAATCTCCTCCTCAATAAGCATTTTGTCTTTTGAAAGTTGCACCTGCAGCGCTCGCAGTTCTTTGTTCTGCAGCAGCATTTTTTCTCTCAATTCTACCTTGCGCTCAGAAAGATTTCTCCTCTCCTGTTCTGTGTTCTCTTCCAAACGTTTCATGCGCTCAAGTGCTGCAGCTACCTTCTCTTTACGAGACTCTAGTTTAAACGCCACGTCTTGAATAAACTTCTTTACGCGGCGGTCTTCTTCGTCCTTGGATTCGATGAGCTCCTGTCGATGTTTCTGAAACAATAAAGCAAGAGAATGCACCATTTCTATTGTCTCAACCTTCTGTTGGTTTAGGGATTCAAGCAACCGCAAAGGCGCCGCATCGAGTTCATCCACACGTCTGTTAAGCTGCTCCAGCTCATTGCTAAGAATGTCAGCCTCCTCAAATGTCTCCTGTGCCACAAATTCGGCAATCCGATTCTCAACCTGTTTAATTTTCGTCATGTACTCACGTCGCTGCTCTATGGAGGTGCGAATTTCGTCCAGTACACGAGAGAGACCTGCTCGGGCCAATAACACATTACCCCGGGAGTCCATAATTTCGCGTTGTTGACGCTCCCAGAGTGTTTCGAACTCATTCTCAGAATTATTCCCATCTCCCGTGAGAATCTTGCCATTCTCTTTCGTATCTTTACTAACCAACTCCGAACCATTCGGGGGGCATGCACGATATCTTTCACTCTCACTGTTGTCACCAATGAGTTTTTTCTCCTCCTTTTCACATTCCCCTTATACTCCGCATCTTCTCTTATCTCTTCTCTAGACGTCTGATCCTCTAAGGTCATGGGTTCAGAAGGTGATATAAAACTAAACCTTGAGATGTTTTCAGCCTTCCCTGTCGTATTCAGGGCAAGTGGGTTCCCATGAGAAAAGTGTCCAGCTCCTGTTGCTTTCCGCTGCATACCATGTGGATTGGGCTCCACTGAATTCCCTCGGTGTAAAAATGGGAAGCCGCCACCCCCACCTACTGATAAAGATGAATTTACAAAGACATCTTCATGATGATTCGAATGATTATGCTTCTTTATATCGTTTGCAATAAAGCCAAAGGCAGAACCCGTCTCGCTCGCAGTACCCAAACAAACACAATTATCACCTCGTTCAAGAGCACTCGCCTTTAGCTCCTTTGGTTCCGGCCCATACGTTGACACCAGCTGAGTAAAAAGTTCATCCTCCTTGCCTATAAACTCCTTCAATATGACCTCCACCTGCGATAGCTTCGATGGACAGTAGTCCTCAAAGAAACGTTCTAGTCGGCGACGCATCCGTTCTACTTGTGGTGACTCTACTTCGTCATGTATAGGACTGAAATGCATCTGATAGCACATAAAAAACGGCTTCCTTTCTTCACTACGAGAAGGTGAATGAGACCCTGTTGTGATCACTCCCGACTTCTTGTGCCGTGCGGGCACAATTTCCATTCCCCCGAACAAACCTCCATCCAATAGCACACTTTCTGTTGCAGAGGATCCTGCAAAACTGAGAGAGCTTTTACGATCGTTCTTGTCGCCATTAGCCCATGCATGTGGGGCAGAATTCAGTCCACCATCACAGGTTCCGTTGTTGCTCTTCAAGAGACATGTCCGATCTTGTAAAGTCGCAGACCATCTCTTTTTCATCACTGTTCTTGTTTGTTGTTTTGTTTCCCCCGGTTCTCAAACTCTAAATTTTCTCACCTCCTTTTTTATTGTTTCACCAGCAGCCAGAACAGGTTGAATTGCAAAGGGTGAAGAATCAAAAAGGAAAAAAAAAAGGATAAGAAGAGAAATCAAAAAAAAGTTTTTTCTCTTCTTCTTTTTAGATCATAACTACATCACATAAAATTTTTTTTCTTGCTTTTCGTCATATAAAGATGCTTAGATAGATACCTATAGAAAAACAAAGGACAGAAAAAAAAAATAATAAACATTTCTCTTCTTTTTCTTGTGATCCCTTCTACCGTTCGCTTCATTAGCACTTTCATCCTCTTATGAGTCATGGTAAGTACATATACATCCCAAAGGCTCACGTATGCACTGATGGCAGCGTAATGAGATCTCACTTGTAAAGAAGGTCATAATGCCCCGGGCGGTACAACAACGTCAGCACAACAGGCTCTCCGTCATTGGCCCCATCACTTTTGCAAGAAAATGAGTGGCGTGTTGCGTGTGTGCCCGCGCTGCCATCCAAATATTCCACAACAACTTCAACGCAAAAACATTGGGCAAAGGCTACCACTTGTATATTGTCAACCTCACTTGAAACAGCATCAACTTCTGCCCGACAGAAGTCCTCAACGCTTTCATAGTTATGTCCCATCACAAACGGAAGGAAATCATCTTTATGGGTACGTATGTAATTGGACACGGCATAGCGGTAAAAGTAAAGAATATACTCCGATTCATTTGATGTTGATAAATCATATAGCACATCTGATGTCGTGCAGATACCAGACTCAATTTGACGGACCACAGAAATCGCTGCATCACAAAAGTCTTCTACAAAATCACCGTAATCCTTCAGTAGTTTGTCTTTCAATTCAGTGGCCTGCTGCAAGAACCTAGCCCCCAACCCGTTTTTATTCAGCATACTTTCTAGCATGGCGAAGGCTGCACAACGGTAAAAGCAGTTTCCATCCCGCCGGGCATACCGAATACCACTGTAGCGTTCGGGATTATCAGGTGCAAAGAGCGAAAGCACCTTTGGGAACATCAACGCATTGCTGGCAAAATCCTTCACGAGACTACATGAGTCTGAGAGCGGCTCCACAGGATCGCTAAGGAGTGGTGCGGCTTCGATTTCGCTCTGAATAATCGCCATTTGTAACTCACGATCATGCGCGGAGGACGACATTTGGCGGGCTTACGAAACAACACAGATGTGCGTGTGCGTGTCGGTGTGTGCGAAAGAATGCGGTGGTCGAAGGAAAGCAACAGTAAAGCTACTAACAAGCAATTATGCGATGGGTTGGAATTCCGCAACACCGATCAGAAATAGAGTAATAATTTCTTAAGGATTCCTATATCTTTAAAATCCATCCCAGATCAAACGATGAAGAAAGAAAATAATAATAAAAATATGCGGTGTTTAGAAACAGGAACGTGGACAAAATGCATACGAAAGAAAGGAGAGGAACCCAACGTCCTATGGGAAAACAAACAAACGCAACAATAATAAATAAATCAACCGAGCTAAACTAAAAAAAAACCCAAGAGCATAATACTTCGATTGGTCATTAACCACACCGATAATTGTATACGTACATGCACAACTGAATTTGGAGATTACAAAATCAAATTGATGAATACCACCACCCTTATATGTCTGCCTGCGTACCCAAAGTGAGCTCTTTGTAGTTGTACATTTTAGCCATATCCATTCCCACTTTTGACAACTCTATGCAATTCGCACAGCAGAACCCACGTGACATGAGATCCAGGGAGTCTGTACTGTCAATATTATGCACCACACCACCAGCCTCACGAAGAATAATGGTGGCTGCAGCGATATCCCATGCATAAATACCAACTTCAAAGTAGAGTTCCGCCTTGCCACTCGCCACAAAGCACATATCAAGGGCCGCAGAGCCGTGACTACGGATGGCGTGAACAGGCATAGAAGCAAATTCCTTTTGCATTGAAATCAGGCTATTGACTGCAGGCTCGCCACGATTAACTGCTTGGTGCAACAGTACAACAGACTCATGAATGCTGCGGAAATCTGAAACGTGAATGCGTTGTCCATTACAACAAGCTCCTCGGCCTTTGGCCGCGGTGTACACTTCATGCAGTCGCGGAACACTTACAACACCAAGCACTGGTTCCTTATCAACTACCAGGGCGATGGATACACAGCAGTCAAAAAGACCATGAACAAAACTCGTCGTACCGTCTATGGGGTCAACAACCCACATCGGTTTATCGCCAAGCTCTGTGGCACTATGAGTTTCTTCACTGAGTATCCCATAATTCGGCGTTCCCGCCGCAAGAATAGCTAGAACCTCCTCCTCGCATTGCTTGTCGTACTGGGTCACAAGGTCGACTGGGTTCCCTTTAATGTTAATGTCAAGCAGACTATTGTCCCGGTCCGATATTGCGGCATCAATGATTCTGGAAGCGGTATGGGCTGCTCGCAGGGCCAGCCCCGCAGCAAAGTCAAGCTCTGCATCACAGATGGGCATAATCAAGAATAAGATGTGCTTTTTGGTTTGGTTTTGTTTTGTATTCCTCTCTTTTATGGATTTTTGGTTCTTTAGTCCCTCTGTGTATGTGTGTGTGTGTATTTTTGTCCACGTAGTTTACTATTTGTTTACTACTCGGATGTTTATTGGATATGTAACGTCAGTACTTTTTTTTATTGTTTGTTTTGCTTTATCTGGGGGGAACGTGATTCTTCTCAAAGAAAAGGAGAAAAAAGAAAAAAAAGATATGCACAAGAAAAAAGGAAAAAAGCAATCAGAAGGGGAGAGATCCTGTGTCTGGAGTCATACCAGCATGATGAAGTACAAAATTTCTCTCAGGCATATATATATATATATAGAGAGAGAGAGAGAGACGGAGAGGGAGAGAAAGAGAGGCCGGTACACAATACGAAGCTGTACGTAATGCAAAAATGGATTATGATTTTTTTTTTTTAATGAAGGAAAAAAACTACATTCGCAATTATTCTTGCGCTATACATTCTTGACGTAAATGGAAGGAAAGAAGAAAAGAAGAGTGCCTTTTTCTTTTTTTTTGTTTTTGCATTGAAGAACAAAGTTCAACTCTTACCATTCCTCCATATAAGCGGCTGTCGTCCGTGGAGCCTGTGAGCGCAGAGAATGCTGTCGTGACTTGAATGATCTATAAAAGCAAAGGATCCGCTCAGCAGACTCCCTTACGAGCAATTCTTTGCGCGCCGCATCGCGTTCCGCACGCATCTGGCGGACGGTGCGCATAGATCTGTACCACAATTGAATCATCACTGCGGCCTCCTCGAAGCTGCGGTTCACAATCATTTCTAATTTAAATTTCTGGAACTCCTCCAGTTTCTTCTGTTGGGCTCTTCTCGCAAGCTCCACACTCCGTCGCCAGGAACGCTTAATGACTGTAGCTGCATCAACACGGCGCATATTCTGAAACGCCGCATCTCTCATATCCCGCTTCTGTCGGGCCAATTCACGACCCCGCATCCCACGAAAATGTCGCTGAATCCAAAGCACCACACGATGGAATGATTTCTGTTGTCGATGCAGAGCCAAGCGAACAAACAATCCACGCGTAACCCGCTGCAGGAGCTCCGCCTGCTCATGGAACCGCAATATGTACTCTCGGCGCCGCAAGATTATCCCCTCGATCCAATGGCACACCTTGAGCGCAGCAAAGTGCTCTGTTGAGCGCTTTGTGTCTGTTTGCCGCGCGGAGCGCAGATAACGCAACCGCTTTCGAGCCGCAGACGACCGCACAAGTCGTTGAATAACAAGAACAGCCGCAATTTGTCGACGTATTGTTTTACGTATTATCTGTCCCTTCCACGCGGCCTGAAGACGAATGATTGCAGCTTCTAAACGTTGCTTTCTCTTCTGCTCAAAGAGTTCAGGAAATCGAATATTCCTCATCTTCTCTCTTCCACGGTAACCTCTGTACACACGTTGTATATTCAGAGCGGCGTACTCTCTAATTTCACGAGTCCTTTCCATTTCCATTCTTTTACGTGCCCGCCGTGCGATGACTTTGGCTTGTAATTTCGCAACTACATAATTGAAGGAACGCCACGTGGTGTCAAAATTATCTCTGGTATTTTTCATCTCATCCGTCATAACTCGCAAAGCTGTATTCCATGCCCGTATGTTCTCCTCTTCAACTCGGCGAGCTTCAATGAAGGCAATTCGTCTTATGTATCGCTTTCGTGACGTAATCAATCTCGCTCGATGAGAGCGGTATGCACACTGAATACGAAGAGCTGCATTTTCATGGCGATGTGTGTGATGTCTCCATTTCCCCTCCATCCATTCTTGTAGCTCATTTCCTTTACAGTAATCAGTAATAATGTCTGATGCTGGAGCTGGCATTGGTGTTGTTGACATTATCATTTCATTTTCGGAGGGCATCTCTCCACTGAGAAATCTTTCCCATAGCAAGCGCTGTGCAAAACGCTCAGTCAGCAACTTCAAGGATTCTTCTGTCATCTCTTTATGAGGAGTTGCTGCGGATGAATACAACGACATATCATTCGGTGATGGTTCCCCAAGAAGTTCATCGAGCTCTGCTTGCCATTCTTTCTTCATCTTCTGAAGCGAGAGCTGTCCCTCCTCCATTCGAATGTTGGTTCGAAATTGAAGTTCCTGACGAATTTCTTCACGTGTTGCATTAGGATGCTCACGGTACCATAGATAAAATGCAGCATCAGCTTTGCCATAAATTCGAGAAGGGGATGAATATGACGACGAAACGTTATAAGAATACTCCTTCTTTGCTGTATGCATCAACCTATTTGACATTGGCTCCTTCACAGAAGGGATTTTCTCAATCGTTGACATGAGATGGCTTTCAGCATTATGTCGTACAGCACGTGATGTAGCTGCATCTAGAATTTTACCTACAGTTTTCCACGCTGTTGAGCCAGGGGATGTTGCTTTTGGTGCCATGAATGTGCTGTAAATGCCATCATCTACAAAGGTTGGCTGAAATGTATGATATGTCTTCATCTGCTCTGTGAACTTTTCCAGAATAGCATGCGTCTTCGCAGCTGCATTTGTGACATACCGCGCAGTGTCTTGGCTCATGCGCCTGGGCACTGTGCTTGGCGCTGTTGCAGAGTTACTGCGTGAGCGGAGGTATCCCGTGTGCCGTGCATGTGCAGCCCAGTTGACATGTGTGGAACGAGTGCCTTCCACGCGGGATCCACCGGAAGTAGAGCGAAGTCCCGCGCCGGCAAACAAATGCGAGCGGGTGCGGCTCATCCCCGCTGACAGTGAAACTTGGGCTGACACCGTGGGCGACGAAAACCTCTCTTCCATGCTTTTTTTTATACTATCCTTTCTCACACAAACGAACACACACGTTATATATAAAAATAAATTACAAGAAAAAGGAAAGGAGTGTTAATAGCGTAGCCCAAAAAAAAAAAATCTGAAGCAAGTTTGAAGACATAAGAAGAAATAGAAAAAAAAGAAACCGATTTTTAAACAAAAAAAGCATATATACACACCAAAGCTAAAACCAAGAAGAAAATGTGAGACGAACAGAGAAATAGATACTTTCCCTCCGCCCATATGTATTTAAGAGCAAAATCCCTATTGATATCACGAACCTGTTCTTCTTCCCTGCGAATGCAGCCACTCCTTATATGACTCACGTGGCTCCCAAGGTAGGGAAGAAATGTCCACATCCCCGCGTCGTCGTCGCAGTACCTCCTCTAATGACGCCTCATCACAACCTCCCCACTTAGACGCTTTAGTGTATAGAACAAGGTCATCAACGCACTGCTTCAGCGTTGGCTCACAAAAACCAATAATGCTCATGTTAATTGCCCGTTTTGTACAATGCATGTATTCCCAGAGTGAAGTATGCAAGCTTGGTGGTTCAGTGCTAAGACGCTCCTCGGCTGGTGCAAGGAACGGTGAGAGTCCAACCATCTTGGGGCTTAGAAAGCTACATGACAACTCTACAAAAGACCATGCTGGCATTTCTTCTTTGTCTTTGGTTTGTCCCCCTACAAAAGAGCAGAAGAAAGGAAAAATGGAGAGCAAGAAAAGAAGTGACAAAACCAAAAAAATAAGATGCACATCATTAGAAGAGCATGAGTTCCCATGCACATTTCTAAATGGATAATATTCTTTTTTTTTTCCCTCACCGTTCTTAAGGGGAAGTGGGGCATACATGAAAGTAAAATGTGTTTCTTTATTTAGAAAATGTGGTCGTAAAAAAGAAAAACAACAGCCACCTACAACACTTAGCATTTGCTTGATCTCCCTCATGGACACTAGGAATACGTATTTACTCGTTTCTTTTTTTTTTAGCCTCCCCTCACCCCTCCATCCAACACTTTCGGTCCTTTAGTTTGTAACCTTGTATCCACACGCTTTCCTTTATTTTTTTTTATTCCTTTATTTTTTCTTTTCTCCTTTGTTATTTCTCCCCCCACCCTCCCCCCTCTTTTCTCCGTATCTAGACACGCATACAGGGATGTATATAGAAACAATGAGAGAGGGGTAATGCGTAGAAGTGTGATGAAATATTACGCTTTCCACCCGCGACGAATGCGGAATTTAATATCCTTCTTCTTGTTCTCCTTGCTGAGGTTCGACCTGTCGCCTGCAGACGCCTTCAGTTTGGCTCCCACACGACGAGAACGTTTTGTCATGTTAAACAGTTTTCCTCGCTTGGCATGCTCGGAGTGGGTCGAGTTGAGCTTGCTCTTCTTCTTCTTGCGTGCCTCAAACTTGGAAGTTGCGCGGCGGGCCTCCTGCGCCTTTGCGATCTTCTCCTCGCGGTCCTCCATTCTCTTCTTCTCCGTGAAGTGCTCAATGTCGTGCGACGAAAGATCCGCCGACACGCCGTGAATGAGTTCGTGCCGCTTCTTTGACCGGGCGTCGTGCTCCCTTACCTTTCCGCGCAGCGTGCGGTGGCTGCCGTTCTGCGCCTCCAGCCGGCGGATGCGCTCGAAGTCCGCATCGCTGAGAATTCGCATCGCAGCCGCCGGCACTTTGTTAGTCGCCACGGAGGGCGCTTTGGCAGGAGACGGGGCCGAGCGCTGCGAGGGGCGCGTGGAGTTCATATCGGTGTCCTCAAACCACTCACTCTCTTCATTATCCGCGTCCTCTTCGTCTCCCTCTTCCCATTTTTCCTCATCTTCGCATTCTTCCTCATCATCTTCTTCCTCATCCTCCTCCTCTTCCATGTCTTCTTCTTCTTTCATATCGGCACATGGTTTGTTGTCACGGGGCATTTCGTGTGGCTCCGCATCCACCTGCACTGTGAAGCTCATGGAGGAGCTCGCTCGGGCCTTCTCCGCATTATCGGCAGTGCTGACACTCAATACATCACTTATTGCATCACCATCATCATCACGTCTGTAACGCTTCACAGACGGCTCACCTTCCGTCAGGCCCACTGGCACGAGTTGTGGGCAATCCTCGTCCTCAGTGTCACTTGCATCGGAAGCGTCAACGAAAGACCCCTCAATGTCATCTGGATCACAGTCACTGCTGTCAGTCATCCAAGTTCCATCCGTGTCATCTTCGTCATCATCCGAACTGCAGCACGAAGAGTGATCGTTTTCCTCCTCCTCATTTCCATCGGCAGCATACAGCAATTCAAGACCGGGAACATCAGTAAATACCCGTTCCTTACCATAAACCGGTCGTTCATTCTCTTCCGCAGCAGCAGCCCCACGGTTTCCACGCAATTTGGAAGGCAACAATTCAGGATAAACATCACGATAGAGTTGAATTAGAGCACGTGCCGCCATCATCACACCACGATCACCACGTTGTGACTTATATTCTGTTAAATCCTTCAATAAATCCGCATTCATGGCTAATGGTTGGCGTTTGCAGATCTCACGGATGGTGTTTAGGCCGATAGTAATAGAATCTGCTGAAGAACGATCAGAAACAAAATGATTTGCAATAGCTTTCATAAGTGGTTCAAGCGCATCCGGTGGTACAAGGCGATGAACACACATGACAGAAAGTGCCAATAATTGAGTAACATGTAACTGAGAAGGTTCCATGTAGCGTTCGAGAAAGCCATACAATGGGAGATGCACAACGTCATACTCTGAAATGACACGAGCAATGACATTCAAGTAAAGAATACGAACTTCAAAACGTTCCGTGGTTTTTTGAAGACGGGTGAGTAGACGCTCTACAAATTGATGTGGATGTCGAAGAAGTCGTATAGGGTCCACATGTTGTTTTGCAAGTAACTCCTCCGCCTTTTCCTCTTTGTTGTACTTCCTTTTAACAGAGCTCATTTCACGCTTAAGAATACGCTCTCTTTTGCTCGTCTTCTTGACAATCTTCATTTTTTGTTTCATTCTAGAAATTTCACGACCGGGATCCTCTGCATAGTTGTCAGTGTCATCATCGTCATCCAGGGAGGTAATCTTCGGCATCTGCAGGAGGAAAAAACGAAGGGCAGTGCGGAGAATTGGAGTGTGCTTCGAGAAACATGCCTGTGTAAGCACCTCCACTGTTCGCTCATTTGCCCAGATACGTCGGCGGTACAAGTCGATCATAACCATCTCTGCACAGCGAGCCTGCACCGGGTCATCATCTGCCATGACGGAAAAGAGAAAGTTCTGCGCCATTTTATTCACCTGAGCCCCATTTTTGGCTTTTGGCATGTTCACCTTGCGCACATCGCTAACAATGTGGGAGAGAATAACCCGACGAAGATTCTTCTCGCGTTCCTGCAGGAGCTGGAAAAGTAACGGAAATGCTCGCTCTGCAGTGACAATGTTTTTCGATCGCATCAACGCAAGGGACTTGACAAGGACCAAACGTAATTCAGGCGACATGGCAGTTCCCTTGTATTCCTGAAGCAACTTCAGCACCACCTCCGCCACCTCCGCACATTCCACAGGGTAGCAGTGGCCAACATGGCAGACGTAATTCAGCACGGCAATATACTGTGGATTTAATGCCTTCTGCGACATGATGGTTTTGCTCAGGGCCTTGAAGTGGTCTAGCTGTGAAATGAACTCATCGCGGTACGCCTCTGGATCTCGACGAGTACAGTTCTGCAGGGACAACAGCGTCCCTCGGAAAGCCGGCTCAGTCATTGTCAACACACTTCCTTCTCTGCACTAAGTAACCTACACACAGAGAGAGAGAGACACTTACTACTATTACTACTTGAAACAGCACAAGAAAGGAGCATAAAAGACCGAAAATCAAAAGAGTGAGTATGCATACACATGTATAAATATATGTGAAGAATCATCACAAAGAGCATATATATTTTTATCCAGAGAGAGAAAGAGAGGGAAAAAAGGGAGATAGAGAGATGGAGTGGTCATGTAGAACCAAAACATGTGGCTTACTCTTGCTGCTTATATCTATTTATTTCTAGAGAAGCGTATCCAGTTAGAGTCACGTAGACATCCATCGGTTTATTGTGTGTGCCCGTCTTAATACATTTTAATAAAGAGAAATGCAGAAAAATATTGCATGCGACAGTCTTTCCTTCTGTCTATCTCACTACATTTAACGTTTATGCACACACAGAGATAAAACAAGGCGAAACAAAAGCTCTTTTCCAAAGCCCCAAGCTACAACATTTTTTTTGTGCGTTTCGTTTGTTTCCTTTCGAATGAATCTTAAAAATAAGAACCAATTAAGAGAAGAAAAAAAGCTACATACATATAGAGCTAGATTACAAATGGCTAGCAGTACTGTTGAATACGGCCCCTTCACCGCTGAGGCTCCTCCACCAACCGTTTACAAACAAGTCACATGGATCCAATTTCTTGCGTAGCTGCAAGAAATTTTCCCAGTTCTCATTGTACGCCTCCTTCAGCTGCTTTGGTCCCCACGTGTAGTACTTCGCCCAGTGTGGCCGGCCTCCCAGTGCCGTCATGGCATCACTAAAGGCTTGGTAGTACCGCATCGTGTCTCGCGCGTAAAGAAGGTAAGGCCGATACATGACGATACCAATCCAACATGTCATTCGTCCATGCGCCGGAGAAAGGGCGGTCTTGTCAGCCCCTGTAAAGCGGAATTCAACAGGGAAATGAACGCTCAGTTTTTCAGAGGCAATGAGTTCACGAAGAAGCTTAAAGGCTTCAAGCGTTTTACTCGCATCGATAGCCCATTCACAGGCCCATTGCTTGAAAAGACAATCCAACGTAAAACACTCAAGTGAGGTTCCATACTGCACCTCTGGTGAGGAAAAAAAGATTTTGCGGTAGGTGCGGTTAATATATGGTTGTATCTCGGGGCATACAGTAGCAGCAGCAAGGGCAGCTTGAACAACACCATGTCGCAGCCAATTTCCTTTCATGGCTCTCAAAAGTTGGGCACGGGGTTTTTTCTGGCTCTTCCGCCAAGTCTCATAGTCCGGTAAATCACCATCACCACTTGGAAACTGCGCCGTGAGAGCCAACGAAGAAGATTCCTGCGCTACTGTCACCACTGAAGATGGTGATGGTGAATTTGACGCTTTACTGGTAGAGTCAACATCCTTCTTTGTATCGTCATCAACAGATGTGCCAATGGACTCATAGCAGAACTCTGTGTTTGGCATCCAAAAGAAGCGATAAAATGTTGAGTTGGAGACACGTTGATCGAGCGTATCCCCCTCAATGAGCTTCTTGACCTCTATGGGTGAGCTGCGGAGCCACCACATTCTCTTCTTCTCCGCCTGTATCGTCACCTGCACAACAACGCCAAGCATGCCAAGATGACACGCTGCAAGTGACAACTCGTTTGGTGTTGCCGCATCAAAAGTGCGGCGCTCCCCGGTGCCGTCGACCAGCACGATACTGACGACGTAGTCCGAGAGCGAGCGCGTGTCCCTCCCGCTGCCGTGCGACGCCGTGCCGATGGCCCCCGCGACGGTCGTGAGGACATAAGACGGGACGCAGCGCAGCATGAGGCCGTGCTCGCCCAGCGCCGCAAGCACGTCCCGCAGCAGCGCCCCCCCCTCGCAGACAATCTGCTGCCGCTCCCTGTCCACCGAGAGAACGCGGTTCAGGCGGTCCAAGTGGATGAGGTGGGCGTTCGTGAAGGTGCACGCGTTGGGGCTCCTCCCGCTGCCGGCAACGCGGCAGCGCTCGCCCGCTTTGCTCAGTCGTTTCATCAGCGCGGCGACCTCCTCGACGGTGCCCGGGTGGTGGTGCTCGCGCGGGTGGCAAAGACCGATGCGGGCCATGTTGGTCCACGCAGGCTGCGCCATGTCATTACGGGGCATCTGCACAAATTCACAGAGAGATGAACGGAGAAAGAGAAAGAGAAAGAGAGGTCAACAGGCCCACTGAGCGGAGAAGCCAGAGATACAATGATATCTCAATGTAGTTTAATCCAACAAAAAGGGGATTAAAAAAGAAAGAGAAGAAGAGAAGAAAAAGGAAAAGAAAAACTATAGAATAGTTCCTTCTTGACAGAAAATGTAAATAATACAAAGGTAAAGAAAAGGAAAACTCAATGCATTTTGACAGAAAAAACATCTCCAGCATGAATTACAATAATAAAATACATTCTTTCCTCCCCCACCCCACCACTAAGTGTAAATAAAACACGATAAAATCCAAAGAATGACGTATATGCGCATGGAGCAAGAGTGCATATTGAGATCAAATATGTCGGTGGGTGTGTTTATCATTATTATTCCTTTAGGCGCCCAATACAGTACTTCCCAAGGAGCTTGACTGTGGACAGTGGATGAAACTCCGAAAAGAGAGTCGCTGTGTCATCTCCACCTGCCCCCTCCATGATGGTCAGTCCACCAGGGTGGTGCTCCACAAATGAACTGACATCCAGTACATTCCCATTCACCACCAGCCACAGATCGGTCGGAGTCACGTGCTGCTGAATTTCCTCTTTTGTGAAGTGCGCCAGCGGTGGGCAACGAAAGTCACCACCCGAAGCAAAAGATGTATCAGCGCTGTCATCATCGTTGCGTGATGTTGTATCTGTCATGTTTTTCTCTTTACCACCAGCAGAGATCAAAATCCACGCGATGCCGACTGCCAGCAAAACAACCAACATGTTTATCCAAAGCGCACCGCTCCTCCTGCATACATTCCTTCTTTGCAGTGTCACCGCGGGCATTTGCGTATAAACAGTCCTATTCAAGAGAAAGGGAAACTTAAAAAACAATAATAATAATAATAATAATAATAATAATAATAATAATAAATGTATCTCTTTTTCTTTCTTTCCTTTTGCCCAAGTGCGGATAAAAGAATGAAAGAACAAAAAAGAAAAAATAAATATATTTTTTTAATCCGCCGAAAGCCATCGAAGCTGAAATCATGACGTCTGAGAAGTCTTGCCTGCATAGAATGCACGAACAAGGAAGTCAATCTCAGTGGGAATAAAACCGCTCAAGTCTGCTGCAGGGTCTTTTCCCAACATTTCCCGGATGGCAGAAGACGAAATGTTATTGGCAAATATTTCCGCCTCCGCAAAGTGGTATGCAGCAAGATCGAGTGTCAGCAATGTCATCTTGCCAGGCTCTGTATCCTCCACGTGCTCCTGCAGCAGAGATCCCTTTTGACGCAGCGTTTCACTGCACCCCGCCGTTTCCCCTGCACGCCGCACAACCATCACGTCATATTTTTCCAACAACTGTTTAAGAAGCCTCAACTTCCAGCAACCCGGCTGCAGAAAAGATGCAAACAAATCACCTCCGCAGAGAAATACGACACGCACGGGATTCTGTTTTATCCACGCTAATTGTGATGCATTGGGCACTGCATCTACTTCATACCACTGCTGCACTGCACTCTGAATGTGATCCAGGACGTACAATGTGCGGACATAGGTGGGCTGCAATCCCTCCCATTCGTCAAGGGAAAGAGAAGTGTGATTCGACAGTGCTGCTCTGCAAAGTGCGGCACGCTGGAAAAAAGGAAGGAGTCCCTCTTTTCCATACTGATCACTCACAGGTGAGACGAATCCCCCCACAACAATGTCGCGAGCAGATGCATCGGCTCCGTCTCCCGCACGCATTAATGTATCGCGGGCTGCATCGTACATCGCAATGTGAGCCAGATGAATGGGATTGAAGGACCCGCACATAATTACAACAACGAGTCGATTTGTCACGGACACATCAATGGCACTCCAAGGCGTTAACTTCGCAGCATCAAAGCGATAAGGTGTGTTTGTCTCATTGCTCATGGGTCCAGATTATAGGATGGGTCACTTACGCCAACAACTAAAAATAAAAACAAAGAGGAAGAAAAGCAAAAAGAAAAAGAAAAAACGAAAAAAAAAAAACATGTAGTAGGAGAGACAGAAGACGGGTAAACTAATACCAATAATAATAATAATAAACAAAGGTTATTGAACAAATACAAGCACATACACAGAGAGAGGGAGACAGACACACATACACAAGACTTCAGAAGCACATATATATATATATATATATATATATATATATAGCTCACGATATTCCTCAAAGTACAGACAAAACAGAGGTAGCTTATCCTCTTCTCCTTTTCTCATTCAGTGGAGGTCATTGATCAATTCATCCGGTAGCTCTTGTGTCGACGAAACGGTGGAGTCTATATAAGACTGGTACTCCAACTCCCGTCCCTTTGGAATAAGCGGAATGCCAAGTTGGTAGGCCTCAACATTCTTAATGTACCATATTTCCTTCGCAAGAATAAAGTCGTCGAGATCCTGTCGCTCCCTTGCAGCAGACATGTACGCGCGTGTAATTTCAATCATAACTCCGGTCGCCCCGGAGGCAACCAGCAGAGGCATACGATAGACGGTGTGCAGCGGCAGGACAATACACCCCGCCGCGCACAAGAAACCGAGCGGCACCGCCCCGTTAAACTCCAAAACTTTCGCCATCCACCGCGCCGTCAGTTCTCTCTCCTCCGGCGAGACGTCGTCGTAGTCGTACAGCCCAAAGTCGGTAGACGGGTGGTAGTACTGCCGCGGCCGCACGCGCGACGGATGCACTGGCACGATGCCGACCCGCTCCCAAAAAGTGTACGGCTCCTCCTCCGGCCCCGCCAGCATATTATTACTATTATTATTATTTCCATCACTCCCCCCGCCGCTTGTGCTCACAAGCCACGCGGGCGCCGTCTCCATCCGCACGTTCCGCAGAGTACCGCGCCACTCCGCCCGCCGCTTGCCAGCGCCACTAAAATTATCGGCATTCGCGACTATTTCCGCCGCGATCTCGTCGCTGTACACAACGCCGGGCACACGCACACGCCGCCGGTCGCAGCGCCACAGTCGGTCCCACATCCGCACCACACCGCGCCGCAGTGGGCAAGAGAGAGAGGGTCCTGCACAGACTGCCCCCCACACACATGCCCAACGAAGATGAAACAAAAAGGAGAAAACAAGAAGAATTTTACAAGGGAGTACGAACAAACATGCACGAGGGTTACGTCACAAGGAGAACAACAAGAAAAAAAAGAGAAGCAGATGACGTGGAGCCAACTCACGGGAGATAAATAAGAAGCATGCACAAAAGATTAAAAGAAATAATGATTAAAAAGCACTGATGCAGGCATTAACGTTGCCTGTGTATAAACAAGCGGAGGAGAGGGAGGAACAAGAAGGGAAAAAAGAGAAAAAAAAATGAGTATCTAAAGAAACTTCACAGTAACAGTAGCAAAACGAAAAGTAAAAAAAACAGTAGGAGATAACACATAGGAGGGAAAATAACAAAAAGCAAGAGGCAAATAGAGATACAAAAAGAGATGGCGAAAAAAAGAACCAAAACTACTTTATTTAAAAAAATATATATATTTTTGAAACGAAGCCAATGAAGTTATACCTAGACAATTCAAACAAAAGAGATAACGGCACATGTGAAGGAGGCTTGCAGAAAGAAAGAGAGAAGAATGATTGCAGTCAGCCGACACTACTCAAAAATAGGAACAAACATACAAAAAGAACTCATATTCGCAAGAGTCATGTCGTGCCCTTGGATATGCAAGAAATCTACCATTTGATGATGGAACGATTCGTTTCTTCTGTTTCTACTTTTTTTTTTGTTTTTAACATTTCCGGTTCTAAAATTCCCGTCCTTTGTTTCTTTTCCTTTCCTTTTTTCTGCTTCCTTCTCCACTTCCCATCACTCTTTTTTCCTTCTATTCAACTCTTATACCTTCATCCAGAATCAAAAAAAGAAAAGAAAACACGCACAACGAAGATCAACAAAGATATATGTATATATATACACATATGCCTCACAGCAACCACGTCCTTTTTCCTCTTTTTGTTTCCCTTTCAGTGTTGCGTTAATTTGTCTAAACATGAAACACTCGCCTCAGGTCGTTTCTGAGGATAAACCACAAACAACAATCATTTTTATTCATTCATTTTTCCACGCTTTTGCTATATTACAACTATAACCCTAATTTGCCTCGCACACACATACACGCATGCCCTTACATTCAATGTAATAAGATGAAATGTTGGCTCTGGGTATCCCAACCATCCATTTGGCCTATTCACACAAGTACGCATAGGGAGGTGTATAAATAAATAATATATATGTTCCCCCACTGTCCTCGAAGAAAAATCACAACCAAAAATAACAGCAACGAGAAATGTATTCGCTGTATATTAAGATGTCTTGTCACATTTACACACTCTCTCTCTCTATTAGAAAAAAAAAATTCTTTTCTTCCCATTTTATTTCTTTCTTTGTCTTTAACCTTTCTTCATATACATTCCATCACTCTCTCAATCCATACCATCGGTACATGTCCTGTTCTTCCCTTCTATCACACTAAAGAACTACACACATTACACATGTACACATAGATGCATATATATATCGTGTATACATCCATTATAACACACCGCAGTGAGGCATGCGGTGGCAATAACTGTTGTTGTTGTTGTTTTTCGTTTGCGCACAGTTATGTCTTATTTGGTCGTTGCCATTCTTCTTCTTTCCTGTTACGCGCACGTTTAATAAACCATGTTCTGGAAACAGGATATATATGTATATGCACATGCCTATATATAACTGGTGGTTGTAGTGGGCGGGATCTCACACGCCCATCTATCTACATCAGTCTTTTTTCCCATCCTCCTTTGCTCACCTGCTTCCTTAGTGTTGGTAATTCCACGTACATAGTTCAAATGTCTTCTTTACCCCAAATTTTCTTTATTTTTTGTTTTGTTTTGTTTTGGTCTTATTTTTTTTTTTTAATTCTTGCTTCTCGTCGACTTCAGCGACTCATGCATTTTCCTTTCCCAACCCCATCCATTACCGTTACCCAATACCATTCAATTCATTCCTTTTCTCTCTCCCTCTCTTTTTTTTTCTCTTTCAGTACCTCCTTTTCACAAGAGTGTGGCGAAAACTCTTACAGATCCTCAATAGGCACACGAGGGGGAGCATCATCCTCTTTGTGTCTAAGTGTAATGACAGTATCTTGCTTCACACCGTAGTGATGCACAGACTTAATATCATCGTCCAGTGGTATTCCACCATCCTTACGCACCAGCACCTGCGATGTGGGCGGAATCTTATACACCTGATGCAGATATCGCTTAAATGTGTGCACACGGACATTCTTCCAGTCACCAAATATCTCATAGCTCTGGTCTCCATGACTAACGATAACACGGTAGGCGTTAGGTGCATCCTGGCTAATGGAACTGAAATTTACACTTGCAAGTGCCTCCGCTGGGAGTTTTTTCACAGGCCCTTCACAAGTTGTAAGGGCATTTGTTTGTGCAATTTGCCCAGGGGTATGGCGAAAGAGCTTACCGTGGCGTGCCACATGGCTATGATAACATGGATACAAACGGCAAGTGTGTGTATACCTCCTTTGGTGTTTACGATTATTAATAAGAGTACACATATCATCGTTTGGACACAGTGGTAAGTTTTCCTGTATTGAACTTGCGCTACTTCCTGAAACTGTTGATGCCTCCTCACTGGCGCCTGAATGGTATTTTCCTTGTCGACCTTGTGACCTCTCAGCAGCAGCAGTCGTATGCTTTCTCATACCGCCAATTCCCCCCCTCACAGTAGGCGGACTGTGTATAGATGTCAGATCATTATTATGATAAGGTGGGCTCATGGGATGTGACATGGGAGAAGTGAATTCCGTGCCACGCAACAAGGAATGTTGTGATCCTAAACCCTGCGGCGTCCCACAGGCACGTTGATGTGGAGACAGAAGTAATGTGTCGTTAATAGATGGGGACATTCTTTCCGTAAGAGCAGGCGGCATTGAAAAACCAGACGGGGCATAACTGCCAGTAAAAGGTTGAGCACTTCTACTGCCCACACTTCCCACGCTAGACTCAGCTTTCACAGGAATGGGCACACTAGATGACAGTCCCGCGGGAAATCGGCTCGGAGCCATATCGCCATGAAAAGAACTGCCTCCACTAAATGCGTACGGGGGAGACGTGGAAAGAAGTTTATCTCCTGCTCTGCTATTATTAAGCGTGGGGCTGTGTAGACGATACCGCGCTTGTACCGTCACAAGAGTATTTGATTCACTTTCATCAAAATCTTGTGTGCGGCTCGGCACCAATCGCATCGGACTAGATGCCATATTTTTATTACTTTCCTCTGCATGAGAGGAGGGGTTGCTGTTGATGCTCTCCACATCCCTGTAGCATCTGGAAAATGGGTAGTGGCTGCGGTTGTTTGTGCTGTTACCGTTCTCTGTGCCTTTAACTTGAGCAGCAAATACAGAAGGGTCACCTCCTTTATCACTACTTCTCGATGACATCCCTCTCATTATTCTCTTCGCTTTTGTTTCCCTCCCCTTGCTTGCTTGTTTGTTTTTCCTTTTTCTTCTGTGAGCGAGCGGGTGTGTGTGTTTTAAGTTCACGTTAGTTAAGTTTGTTTTCTTTTCCTCTTCTTTAGTCCGTTCTTGTTTCACCCCGCAGCTTCCTCCTTCTTTGCTTCCGTCGGAGTTTTTCTTTTTTTTTTTTGCGTAATTTATTTGTTTTCGTTTTTCCTTTTTTTTGGTTTGTTTGTTTGTTTCCTTCACTTCCTTCCAGGAGTTCTATCAAGCAATAAGATATATATATATATATATATATACCGTTCTTGCTCCTCCCTTATTACTCACGGTGATTGAGGACCCACGCAGAGCCACTTCTCAGGGAACAATTTTGCAGGACGAAAATGAAGAAGGTGAAAATAGGCATAGGTAGCACAAAAACAAAAAAGAAAAGAAAAAAAAGGAAGAAAAATGAAAGAAACAACTCAAGTAAACTAGAAGAAACCGGCACACATAGAGAAACATACATATACAAATAGGTGATAAAATAACAACACCATTCTTTTACTTTTTCCTTGTTTGAGTTTCATTTTTTTAAATTTTTTCCCCCAATCATAATGGTAATACTCGTACTCTATGTGCAGACTCTGTGGTTTCCTCCGTGTTGAGAGCAAAGGGGTCGACAAGGTGCGTCTGCTGCCAAGACGACCGCTGTGTTGTAGTAGTCGGCACTATTCTGTCGCTTTCATGCATCCCTCGTGACGCGGAGTTGCGCCACGGCCGACTACCAGAAGTCAGCTCTGCATGCATCGCATCTCTCTCATGTATTAGCCTGTCGATCGTTGCCTGCATATTTCTGTAGAGCTCATTGAATTCACGTCTTTCCTCCGTGTCAATGGACTTGTATCGCTCCACCTCGTCCCGAAGTCGGCGATTCTCCTCCAGAAGATGCATGTAAGCCTCAGCGGCCTTCCTGCTATTATTATTATTAGTGCTGTTATCATGAGCACCAGCAGCAACAGTCGACAGAGAGAAAGAAGTCTTCCTGCACGAGACCGACGAGGATGAAGGCAACGATTTATATTCTCCTGCACGACTGCTGCGGGAAATAGAAAAAGAGAGCGCTGCGAGTGTCTCCAGGAGAATCGAGTGCAGAAGCCGCGCGCCGTAGTTCGCCTCAATGATGATGACCGCCCGCGACCCGCGCTCCCGCTCCTCGAGTGTGCGCCGCTCCGCCGCCAGCCGCAGCGACCGCTCCACACACAACAACTCCCCCAGCGCCGCCCTCGCCGTGCCGTTGCCTGCATTGTCAGTCACCAACGACTCCGCGGCATCATCGTACTTGCAGGCCAACTTCGAATGGAAAATCTTCACGCACGGATCGCCCGTTGGGGTGGCGCTGGAACGAGACGCAGGACGATGTCGGTTAGAACTCCCGTCCCTCATCCAGACTAAAATACAAAAGGGGCAACTCTAATATGTATGTATATATGTATTGATAAATGTATATGTATACTTATATGTCTGTGTGTGTGTGTGTGTGTCGTTGTTGTTTGGAGGCACGCAATGGAATGCTGCTCTATTCACATGCACACATACTCACAAACAAAGAAGAGTGAAAGATATAAAGAAGGGCATAGAAATCGATAAAAGGAAAACAAAAAAAAGGATGGTTAATAGTTAAATAGATTCACTAGTGTAGTTACAATCAAATGTGTCAATTTTAAAGAACTGCCCATTATTTATCTTCGACTTGATATAACTTAGTGTGGAATGCGTCGAGCCAATATGCCGTACATACGTGGGGAGACGGCGCCGTCAAAGAGGGGTACAAGTGATACAACAGAGCCACGACAACGTGAGTCCTTCCGCAATGACTCGGAAAGAAACAAGGTGCGATCCAGCAGCAGGAGTGTCTCAACAAGATGGCACATCCACATTCGGAGCACCGTCAAGCCGAGAAACGATGGAAAGTACGCGTCAAAGTATCTCGGCCCAATTTCAGCAGTCAACGTTACACTTTCCTCGGAAAACAAAAACTTACGCTGCGCTTCACGGCAGGAAGAGCAAGCATGTTTGTGGCACGAGTGTAGAGTTGGTTTCGTCAGCTCTGTTGCGGCAATTTCTCCAAAATACTCACGGCATACCTCCACATAAAGCATCTCCATTGTTATGATGTCCTTTACTTTAGCAATGCGGCGCAGGAACGCCGGCTCCAAATGCGGAACTTCAAAGAACGGACAACATTGTGCCACCCCGGAGTTTTTCCAGCGGTCGCGTAGGTGGCTCCACACTACTCCCAGCAGACTTCGATAAAAAAGCACGCGGGCAGATCCTCGATAGCCATCCGCTGACATGGTAGACCACATATCCAGTGGCTGTGTGGCCAGAAGAAGGGAGATTTGCTCCGTTTTCCATCCACGTTGCTGTAGCGCAAGGCTCAATGGGAATCCAGCATTTGTCAAGGCATGCCAACAGCAGCTCACAAGCAGCAGCCCAGGGGAAGCACTCTCCGCAAAAAGTCGGCAGACATTGGATCCAAGGTCGCCACATGGGTGAAGACCAATCATGGCAGCATTACGGAGATCTGGAACTTCCACAACGGGCATTCGTGGACGAACGGGCGGTATGACACGTTGTAAGAAGGCAAGTTTCATGTCCCAGGCATCCTTTGCAGGTGGAAGGCGGAGCTCTTCGATGGAGTTCTTTTCAGCCCAATGCGGATAGCTACGATGTCGTACCACCGTAAAGGCTTCTTTTTGTCTCCCATCGTCACGGATGACAAAGTGACGATTGGGTGCATAATCATACCCAACAACAGTAAAGCACGTCTTTACGTAGCTGAATACATCACCACCACCACTATTATTATTATTATTATTATTATTATCCAAAACTTTTATTTCACTATTACCATTTATTTGGACCTGTTGCTGTCTCTGTGTCTCTTTCCTCACAGGCAGTATGACCTCTGCACGTGTTCCTCGTGTAAGCGGTACACATGCCAAAAAATTATACGCCTTCATAGCATCATCATGTGGTTCACTCCTCGGTTGTTTGCCAAATGAGCTGGTGCCTCCTTCGGCCTCGGGACAACTCCGCTTCGTAAATGACGTCATACCTTTGCCGGCAGCAGCATCAGCTGCGTATACCACCTCCTCCGCAAAGAATGTTAGGATGATCTTTTCGTTGAATGCCTCAATTGGGAGCTTGCAGTTCCACTCGTCCACCACAGCTTTTGACGGCAGTCCTGTGGCCCTTGTGTCATCATATCTGCCCTCCAGATGATGTCGCACATGCCGTAAAACAGAAGAGATTGACCCCCGTCGCACAATGTAGCCACAAATACGGCACTGTACCTTTATAGTATCATTGGCCACCCCTCCTTTTTTCTCCCCCCCGTCTTCCTCCTCGTACTGCTGCTCCTGCTGCTGCAGTTGTTCGCTGGACGAGGCCACCGTGTCCACTGGAGTGGCACAGGAATCACAACATGTCGTTCCGTCAGAGAGAGAAACGTGTCCGCGCAGGACATCCGCCCACTTCATATTAGGCCCAACGCGGCACGTGATGGTCGCCATGTGGCCCCGCGGCTCGTACATCAAGTTGATCACGTCGCGGCCCGCCGACTCCCCGCGCGCGGTGTCGACGCTGAGGCGTCCCTGCAGGAGGAACTCCACCCACTCCACCGCCTTCTCCTTGTGCAGGGGATTGCAGTCAAGGCCCACCACCTGTAGCCCGTCACACAGCGCAAGTGCTCGGGAGACATAGCCTTTGCCTTCACCAATGTTTAAGACAGTCTTCACGGGCTCTGATGGCGGGGCGTCGGCGTCATTCCGTGCAGCATTACAGCAATGAACAAGGTCAGCCACAGTATCACACATAACGCTCACCTCATGTCGTTTCTTTTTCCCCATGCCATACCCAAGCACCGCCTCCATGACCCGTTCACGACGGCGTTGTTGCTTCGCCACTATATTGCAATCTGATTCCCTCTCCTGTGGTGGTGATGTTGAAGGGAATGTTTTTTGTGTCTCTTCTTTGGTCCGAAGCGTCGCGCTCGCGGCGTCATTCTTCGGGCGTCGTTGTCGATTCATTTGCAGCTCCTTTGTTTCCTTGTAGAATGAGTGCAGACAGTCTGCAGCGTCTGCAGGTGGGCCATCACGCACAATGGTGTGTATCTCTCCCATCATTGTGCTGTTGTCCGTCACCAACGCTGCGAAGGCCTCACAGAGGCCCTGCATGTATTTCACTTCCTCCTCACGCACAGTACTACCATCCAAGTGCTTCACGGGCTCCTGCGGGCAACTGAACTCCTTCCTCTCATCGTAAAGAAGGAATACGCGGAAAAAATCACCCGGGTGGAACTGAATGAGACGCGTCTTACGAAGGAAGGCGCCAAGCTGGTCAATGTATGCTTCCAGCTGTGGATGCTGTACATCCACAGTGCTTTCATCATATGTAAACACACTGTACCCTTCCACATCACCATCTGGTGGGGAAAACGCAGCCGGTAATGGAAGCACCAGAGCGTGGGCCATCGCTACACATTATACATTGACAGAAAGAAATAAACAACGAAAAAAAAAAACAATTATGAAAATATGTATAGGGCGAAAGAGAGAAAAGAGGAACACATCAAGCGACTCCAGCAGACCCACAACAAATGCGGAACAATAATAATAATAATAATAATAATAATAATAAATCATGAGTTGGATATATCCCTACTGTAAGAAGAAAAAAGAACGGACTCTATCTAAGACTTTGAAGAAGTATTTGAAATTTTATCAGCATATTCACTCAAGCATTTTGCATATGCATTGTACTCCTCGGTTTTAAAGCAGGCGAAGCAACAGAGATCAAGTACGTTGGGGTGTTTGGTCATGTAATCAAGGGTCTCCTTAACTGCGATACATGTGGCAGGAATCAAAGGGTAACCGTAGACGCCAGTGCTCACGCCACAAAACCCTATCGAGCGTAAACCATTCTTGTGTGCAAGTGAAAAAATGGAACGATAACAGCTCCTTAACTCCTCTGGCTTCTCCCCTATGGGCCCTACAGTATGCAGAATATAGCGGGCAGGAAGATTGTATCCTTTTGTGAGCCTGCACTGCCCCGTCTCGCAGCCATTGAACGTGGCGCACTCACGGAGCAGCAGCGGCCCCGCGGCGGCGTGCACCGCCCCGTCAACGCCGCCCCCGCCAAGACACGCCGTGCTCGCCGCGTTGACGATGGCGTCGAGCTGCAGCTCCGTCACGGGGCCTTTGTGCAGCGCGACACGGCGCAGGACGACGTGCGTCGGGTCAAACAGGTTGAGTTCCTCGCGAGCGACCGGCCGGGCGACGGCGCAGCGCCAACCCGCGAGGGCGGGGCGGTCAATCGTCCGCCACTCCGCCAGCGGCACGTCGAAAATCGCCTTCTCTAAAGGGGAGAGGGCGGCCGCGAGAATTCGGGCGCGCGACGACGACGGCCGTCCCATCAGCTCAGGCGCAGAGTACGTCACAAACGGCGCAGGCGAATCCGCGTGAGTTTCCGCCGCCTCCATCTTCGGCCGTTTGCTCGGCGTCTCCGCAGGACTTGTCGATCCCTCCCCCGTTGGCGCAGAGTCCTTCATGTATATAAATGTCTCTGTGTGTTTGTGTATGTCGTCCCTCCCCTACTCCCTTCGCTGTGCCCCAAAAGAAGAAAAAGAAGATGGAATATTAGTGGTATGAAAGAAGAAAAAAAAGAAAAAAATAGAAGCAACCAATGGCATCAAGTAGATTGTGTGTGTGTGCGTGCCTGTATACATATATAGTGCATCACAGTACCTACACACACTTAAGGCAAAAATAATGGAAAGATCACAGAAGTATAAATGTACATTTATAAATATGCCTGGTATGGATGGAGGGATAAATCGGAGATAGTCAAACTGTATTTAGTTGTTAATATTGGCATGAGATTAGAGAAAAAAAACGGCATCAGTAATGAAAGGAATTAGAATGCTTATATATTTCATAAGAGTCGTCTCGGGAAACCCCCAAAACAATGTAATCACCGTCAATAACCAAGACAAATAATAATAAAACGAAATCACCATGTATATAGGCTTACACATTTAGAAGGAAAAAAGGACACTAATAAAAATATTGCATGTCTGAAAGAGTCATGATTACACACATACGCACGCAAACACACAACTACATACTCGTATTTGAGGGTAAGAGTGAGAAACCTTTTTTTTTTTCGTTATTACTTCTCAAATGCCTTGTACACAAACCCATCTTCGTTGTCATACTTAAAATCATTGAATCCCGTTGGATGGGCGAACAATAACGTACGTGCCTCTCCCCGCATACGTAACGACTCGCTTTCAATAATCCCTATCATGTGCAGTAAAGAGGACTGCAGAATTGTTATGAACACCTTTGAACTGTTGTGCGGGTGTGTATGTTTGGACGTGACACAGACGTCAATGTGGTCATTCTTTATCATGTACCCTATCCCGAAACCATCCCCCACCACAGGGCCAAAGCCAAAAAGACTCAGGCTACTGCTTCCACAATGTGATGTAGACATGGTCCAGTGGGCGCTTCGCTCAAAAATGGGGCTTTGAAATATATCGGGAATGGCAATGCCGTGCTTCACAGCCTGCAAGCGCAGACCCAACAGATGACGATCGATTCCAAGAGCGCTTTTCGCAAGCAACATGTTCTCAGTATGTTGTTTCATTGCCTCACGCATGAGTACACGCTGCGTTGGTATAAGGGAGCCCACAGAATCATTAAAAATAGGTTCACTTCCAACTCGACAAAAATCAAGAGAGGCTCTTGTAGCACTTCTTACACCCTCTGTTCGACCGTGTAAAAACGTTCGTGTGCTCGCCGCCTCATATGTGGCGCAGGCTCGACCGAAAAGACGGTAATATGTCAATTGAAACGCAAGTTGCACAAAAGCGTCTGGAGACGCCTTCATTTTTTTAATGAGATCCCCGCCAAAGTTACGAAACCGTAAGACCTCCGTTTCATTGATCTCAATCATCTTTTTATAGTTTGTAAAGGCCTGTTTCATGATCTCATTCACCTTCGTGTCCAACTTCCACTCCAATTCCACAAACAGTGCGGAGGCGCGTGTGCGTCGAGACTCATCCATCATTAATCCCTTAATTATCATTTCTGTAAACTGATGCTCACAGTCAGTTTCATACATCCGGTCGGCCAGACGCAATGTCGCCGTGCCATCCCCAACAGAATGCTCCCAATTAACACCCGCCCAGCCGTCAGATGTCACTATGATGTTGTGTCGATCAAACCACCGGTTTGTGCCACTTCCGTGAAGAAAGATACGTGCCGCCTCATCAGAAGTTATCACCTCGATACTATCAAGTGCCATGCATATAATAGCAGACTGAATCATACGGAGTGTTTCATAGTTTCCAAGCGTTTTAAGATGATCCCGCGCTTCAAACCAATCGGTACGTTTCATCGTAGTCAGAAGCCCAACAGGTGGGCCTGGTTCCTCATTGCTTCCCACCTTCTCTTGAATGAGCTTCAGCGCCACAACAAGATCCTCCACGTCAATCATCTTGCCGTCATTATCAAGTACATTCAAGGCGAAAAAACGATTCCGTTGCATAATGACGCAATGTCGTGGCTGAGTTGGAAGAGAAACGTACTCAACACTCTTAGACATCAACTCGTCCTGGGTCAAAGCAGGAAGTTCACAATAACACACTTTACGATCGCGTCTCCTACCAGGTATACGGGACGTACAGCAGAGAAATCGATTCTGAGACATGCATACGGGTTTATCTCTCTCATGCTCACATAATAAAGTACCAAGACGAATATCCATATGATATGATACTGCACCGTGTAGCAAACTTGCAGCGCGTCCAATCTGTGTCATTGCATCTTTCTTCGGATGGGCACTGAATCCAAAAAAATAGTTTACATTAATGGGAATAGAATCACGTGGGCAAAGATAGGCGTCATCCCAGAATTCTTCCAACCAGCTTGGCTGTCCGCATCGCCTATCCCATTCCCGCAGGAGATTGTCAAGCTTCTCCCCAACACCTCCAGAGGCCTTAAACTCGTCTATAAGTTTTGAGGTAACAAAATATTCGTCCGAAGACGCAAGAGGTTCAATGGATTTCAAAAAGCGGGCGCATGTGTCCTCCAGATTTGGAATTGGCAAACGCGGTAGAGAGCCTTGATGGTGTTCGAACTGCATATCGTCCGTAGACGGCGGCCGCTCCTTCATGTCAACCGGGTCAGTATATCCGTACACACTAAAGCATTCTTTTGCATGCGGTCTTTGAAGAGGTGCGTGTGTGATGGGAGAACGGGTTGCCACAAAATATCCCTCGGGTGCATCAAGAAACGAAAAGGGTCGTAAACCCGAGTCAGAGACCCCTGTGGAAAAAGTCTTTTTTGTGGGTAGCATTATCAGTACGCATACGTGTCTTTTTTTTTTCTTAACCTTTTTTTTCTGTCTCCCCTTTACTACTAATCCTGCTAAATATGAATATAAATGCGTATACGTACGTATATTCGTTTGTATTTTTCTTTTGGTTTCTCTGTATATTCTTTATTCTGGTCCTCCTTTGTCCATATAACTGCTTTCTATAAAGTGGAGTGTAATATTGTTTTCTTTTCTTTTTTTCTCTTTGGTGTAAATATGGCCCAGCTTCTACACTCTCCCTTCAATTTCTGATGGAATGGAAGGAGGGTAAAGAGTTAACAAGAAAGAGAGACATTATAGAAAAAAAAAAGCGGGCACATAAACATATAAAAATATTACCTCATTGTGTGCATGAGAACTCCTTCGGTAAGGCCCACATTGTGCAAGTATCATTCAACAAACAAAAAGAAGAAAAAGAAAAAAAACAGATCCGCTGCATGGTCAAAGAGCAACATACAGATGGGTAAAATGTTTCCTATACCCATCCGTATATGGATTGTACTCCAGAGGGAGAGAAAGAGAGAGCTAGGGTGAAAAAAATAAAATAAAATAAACAACAACAACAATAGGAAAAGGAAAAAAAAAAACTGCCTTGTGTGACTTCTCACCTCTGTTTCCTGTCTTGGAAACGTTTTTGCTTCCCTCTTCTTCTTCTCTTTCCCTCCCACCCACGCACCCACCCTCTGACCTTGGCGCTGTCCTTATCTTTTGATTCGTTTCCTCATCTTATTTTCTTCACCACTGGTTCATTTAATTCGCGTTGATCTTATACATGCAGAACACAGAACGCCCCACCTCTTTTCTATCGCTTGCGGACGTCGTCAACTGTGAACTCCTTCGGCCGCGGGATCTTCTTCATGTGGTAGTTCTTCGACCCGATGTAGTTCGCCTCCGTCTTGGCGTCCATCCAGTTGTTCTGCGCCCGCCCGACGATCTCCGACATCTCGTCGGTGGTGAAGGCGACTTTCTGCGACTGGCGGCCGACCGGCCCTCGCCCGCGGTGTTCGCCGACCATCGCCCCCGGCGTGCGCATCTCGTCCGTCACGCGGCGGTACTCGTCCGTCAGAAAGGCCGCGAGCCACGCGGTGCCGAGGAGGAAGAGGACGTGTATGTTGATGTAGGCGACGGAGAAGCGCGGGTACTTCTGGAAGTGCTTCCACCACGACACGGTCTTCTTCACCTGCACGACGTTGTAGCCGAAGCGCGGCGCCATGACGCCGTCCGGCGGCGGCGGGGTGGTGTACGCTATTTCACCAGTCGGCCACTGCACGCGGGAGACAATGTATTGGCCCTTGTCATCAAGGATGCGCTCCGTCACGGGGTCGTCCGATGCAGTCTGCAGCCACCGCACAGGCTCCACATCCGTCTGCATTTCTTTTTCCTGTTTAACAGGAACGTAGGTGTCTTTCGTAGGCACCTGCGAATTAGTCAAAGGCACAGAAGACGCAGGCGAAGCTGCATCATCCACTACTCGTTCTTTTTCTTCCTCCCTTGGATTATGTGACGTCGTATGAGTCCTTCTGATCGTCTGCAAGGCGCCTAGCAGCAACGACGTGCGGTTAAAATGGCTTCCCACGACAATACTAACATAACCTGCACGACACATCATCCCCTCCTCTGCATGAATACAACACCCACCTGTTCACAGGTAAATAAGAAAGAAAAATAATAATAAAATACGAATGTGTGTATTCACTTCTATATGTGACCCTCGTGCGATAGGCAGTCGATAGACACGTGTGCAGTAGGGATCACCAAAAATCTAACAAGAAACAGAAGAAAAAAAAAAAGGAGATCAATCCATTCAAACAGCAGAAAAAATGATATTTCTTCTCAACACAAAAATAAATTGCCAGTTTCGTCACAGAATAAAGAAGGGAATAAAAAAAAAGAAGGGGTGTTGGGAATGAGGGAGAAAAAGAAGACATCGTGGAAGTACACCATTTCATAAAGAATGTATGCATGTACGCATGTGTAAGCATACATACATACGTATCCTTCCCTCTTTTCTATTTTTCTTTCTTTATTTTGATTCTTATTTCGTTAGATAATTTAAGTAGCCGATTCCTTTATTTCCTTCTTTCCATCATTCCCTCTCACTCACTCCTCTTCTTCACTGCGTCCCTTCCCCCATCCTACGCTCCCGTTTTTTTCTTGCTCCGCCTATACAGAGAGAAAAACAAGGAAAAAGACTCCACCAGTTGTCGCAGATAAACTGCGATGATGGCGGTAGACATTGTATCACCGGAAGCAGAGAAATTTACACATCGAGAAGAAGAAAAGAATAATTCACAATTCGTATGTTTTTTGTCTTTTTGTTTTCAGTTTTTTTGTTTTTTTTATTTTCGTTCTTATTAAAAGCAAGAAAAAGAAAAAGAGTTACGTGTGGGGGTGGTTTGGTGTTTGTATGTGTAAATGTATTTATTTTACAACCAAAAGAAACATAGAGAAGAAAAAAAGAGAAAAACGTTGTAACATTTGCCTGGGCTACACTCCGCAATTTATTTTTATTTTTTATTATTCATTCATCCAGGCATCCATACACTTGCTCTCTCATTCTTTCCTTCCTTCCTTCCCTTTTTTCTCTCTTTAACTTCACCCACACATATACACTCACACACACATAGAGAGAGAGAGAGAGAGAGAGAAGTGTGTGCTTTTTTTTCTTTTGTCTTTTTAGTTAATGGCACGGCGTTGCACAATGCGCTCCTCTGTGACGTCCTCGTGCATTATTGTCTCCTCCGGAGGGAGAGACTTTATGCGTCGCGCCCACAGTCGGCTCCACGGCGACGACGCAATGAGCTCCGCACGAATGTTTGACAGTTCCTTGTCTCGGTGGTACCGTGCGATGTCCCGCATGCGCTTCATGTACTTTTCCTCTTTATCATTTCGCACAGACCGCAGCTCCGCCTCCTCGCGCTCCTGCTGCTCTCTCACCTCCTTCTGGTAGCGCTGCGTGTACTCGCTCAGGTGGTCGCGCACATTCTTAATTTCCTCCGCGGTCAGCACCGGTGGTGCTAACGGCCGCCACGACAAGTGCGAGAGTTGCCGCACCTGTTTGCTCATCAGTTCTCTGCCGTTCAGGTCAAAGATGCGGAAATGATTGTCGCTGGAGTTCTTCAGCGCCGACACCCACGACGCGTAGAAACGGCCGGTCGGGTCCCACGCCGTGTCGGTCACGGGAATCGAGTGCTTCTCCAACTGCACCACCATCCCGTTGTCGTTGATGCCGTAGAAGTGCAGGATGGATTTGTCGTAGTTCGTCGCGACCACACGAGCCCCGCGGGGAGCCCAGAAGAGATGCGTCGCGCTCGTCACAAAGCGGCCGAGAAGTTTCACCTGTTTCTTGATGTTGTAGATGCGCATCTCGGACGTCGAGCCAATCCCGCCAGCCTTCATGCTGTCCTCAAAGATAACGGCGAAGTGCGGGCCGCACGGCTGCCATGCAAACCGGCCGGCGGAGAGTCCCTTCTCCACCTGCAGCTGAAAAACAGCTGCACTCCTCGGGCCAACGGCGAAGATGGCGTACTCGGTGGACTGCGCCTTGGTGATCTTAACAACGAGATGAGTTCCCTGCGGGTGCCAGAGCAGGTTCAGTTTCTCCGCCTGCAAAAAGTTGCGCTGCGCAATCACCTCCTCCCGCACAAGACCGTCCTCGACCACGATGTCCTGAATGATCACCTTCCATCCCTGGTTCGTCCCGAGCTCCACGACGACAGCCATCTGCGTACCAACAGCCGGGTTCCATTCGGCGATTTTCAGCCCGGGCATCATGAACGTGTACGACGCTGGTGCCGTGCTGGAGGCCGCCTGCAAAAGTCTCATCATCTCCGCGCGGTAAATCAACAGTTTGCCGGGACCGCCGGGCTCCAGACTAGCGTGCGAGATGGCCACAAGTGTGTCCTCCGCACTGAAGCGAGTGATGGGCCATTTCTCACTGTCCACAAGATCCAGACCACCGAGGGTGCGAATCTTCTTTGCTGTGCGAATATCCCAGACACTCACATCGTTCAGCGTCTTCACTACAAGATATTTTTCCTGCGGGGATACAAGAAAGGCATTAATGTCAAGCTCAGTGACCTCAAAAAGAAGATTCATCTGTCGGCCACCCCACACTTTTAGTCCGCTTGTATGCTGAGAAATCACCATGCGTCCAAATGTCGACCACGCCGGCAGCGGACGAACGGAGGTAAGAGGGCCGTAGACAAGTCCGCTGTCGAGCTTCTTCCTCCGGCGGTCCATCTCCGTCCACTGGCCCAACGAATCCGTCTTCATCGCACGCGGCTTCCGGTACAACTCCGCTTTGAGTGTCATGTAGTTAAACCAGTACCACTCCACATCAAACGATTCTCCCTGCTTGATAAAGAACTGCGGACGGGCCATCGGGTCCTCAGACATTGTGTGCGCAAAGTCGGCGTCCACGTCCTCCGCCACCTCCGGTGGTTTGTAATCTTCTTGAGGGGCATTTGCCGCCTGCAGCGAAGACCAGCGGTATGTCGTGAGAACATCTGTTTTGGTGAAGCGGTACAGATTGAGTCGTGCAAGGGCGTCCTCGGCATTGGCAACAGTACCGAATGAGAGAAATGCGCCTGACACGAGCCCTGTCGTTTCATCGAGGACTAAATGGATGGTGAAGTTTTCATGGCCAAGAACTTCACTGACCTTCTTCGTCATGTGGCGAAGGAACATTGTACGTTTCTCGGGCGTCACATTATTTGGGAGGCCATTAACAATAATATGCCGTGACATTTGAACTTCATCCGACATGGTTGAGACGAAGAAAAAAAATTATCCTTTTCTTTTCTCCTTTTTATCAGTATCACACTTATTCTTTCTCTTGTTTAAGCCACGATACCTTTTTTTTATGTTTGTTACTCTGTTTTTCGGCTGGAGCCGCCTGTAACAGCTGCTACTTGTTTTCTTACATGGAAGGAATATACATATATATGTAGGGAAAAAGAGGAAAGTGGCATTTATATAAAAACAGCACACAACAGAGCAAGAGGGATGTACACGGAGACAAATAAAAGAAAAGACACACACACACACACACACACACAAGACAAAAAAAATTCATGATCATTCCTACCTCGCACTGAAGCGATCACACCTTTTCCTAACAACCACACACTACTTTGCTACATCCCTCTCCATGAATTATCTCAGTCTACATTCCTTTTCTTTTTTTAAGTTTTATTCATCTTTCAATGGCGGGACTATCCTCCGCAGCCTACTAACTACCCCAATCCTTACTAGCAGCAGTAGCAGCGGCAACAGCGTTACTACCCTCCTACGACTTCTTTCACCCATCAGAGTAATACATTATTTATAATATTCCTTACAGAGAGGGAAGGAGAATGAGATTACATGCATACACAGATGTATATATAATTATTTACTCAGCCGCCTCTTCCGCCTCCATCTGTTCTACCTTTGCCTTCACGCGGTTCCAAATATCGACCTGGTTGTGGCCGGCGTTCCAGGACTGAAACGCGGGCTCGAAGAGGTAAAGACCGTACTTGTTGTAGATAATGGGCACCGCCAAGACAATAGGAACGCGAATATAGCCGCGCGCATACGTCCAGTGCAGTACAGTACTCCAGAAGTTATTCGCCATTTTTGCAGTTGTTAACTTTAAACTGTAGGCTTCTTTATCTTAGGTTTTTTTTCTTAACCAAACAACAGAAGCAAGGATATTAAACAATAAAAAAATAAGAAGAGAAAAGTTTGTGCATTCATTGGGGGTGAGCATGGAGCATTTTTTTCAAAAGAAGGGAAAGAAGAGTACATTGAAAGTGCTCACATATACATATATACAGATATTTAACCATATGAGGCTCTCTCTCTCTCTCTCCATCTTTCTCATTGTTCTTGTCACACTACAAATGAATACTAGATAACAAAACAACAACAACAACAACACTAACAAATAACAATAAATAGAGAAATAAATAAATTACAAACACACACAAAGACACCTAAATACGCACTGACAACAAAACAGAGAAAGAGATTGTTGCAAGCATGCAAACAAATAAATAAATAAACCCATTTCTTCCCTCCAATTCCCCCAAGTCCCCTTCTTCTTTACTTATGCATGCATAGATCCATCTACGTGTATGCTGCCCACATCTCCGGCTTTGTGTGAAATCCATCCTTCCTCTTCCTTTCTGGGTACTTGGCTTTAAGAATATCCTGATAGCTCTGCGCCCACAGCATATCAAATGTAATTGGAAAATCAACCTTCGTCGGCTCCTCAATGATCGGCGCCCACGGCTCTATCTTCTTACTGCGTGCCCCGTGCAGCGTCCCGATGTCGTCTACAAGCCCCCAGTCAGAAACAGACTCCCGCAGCGCGCGGGTCCACAGCTGCTTCAGCGCGAACAGACCGCCGTCGAGCTCCTCCGTGATGGGGATCTGGCAGCTGAAGCGCGTGTTGTACGTGATGTCGGGCCGGTCCATCGAGCGCCAGTTCGTGAGGGACGTGTACTCCCACCGATTTGGCGGCAGCAGACGGTCGAGTGTCTCGATGTCGACATTCACCATGCAGCCCTCGCCGTGCGTCCAGTCGGCGCAGTCGGGGTTGTTGCACTTCCCCCAGAAGTGGGCAAAGCCGTGGCACATGCCGGAGCCGTCGATCAGTGTGTTCAGCGTGACGTCCGGCATCGGGTACAGGCGGAAGTGGTACGGGTGGCCGTCGAAGCCGACGACGGTGAAGTTGATGATCTTTGTTTTGTATTTGCTCTCATGCACTTTACCGTCGACGGCGTATGTTTGGCTCAGGTGCCGCGCGATGGACTTCTCGGGGAGTTTTCCCATGCGGCGCTTCTCGCGGTAGTTCAGCTTGTCGCACATGATCTCTGCGCGCTTCAGCGGCTGCTGCAAACAATTGCGGTGCGAGATCTGCCAGCGACCCGCCTGCTGAGTCTCCGCCAGCTCTTCAATCTCATTGTATACATGCGGAATAATACGGTATGAACGAAGCGCAGTGGAAATGAATGCACCGGATGATGCAGCGGCAGCAACGGATGCAGCTGCGAGGGGTTGGCGAAGAATAGACATAAGTGTAACTGATCGCCGTCGTTTCTATGTATGTAAATATAAATACTCTTTTATCTATTATTTATTTCTTTCTCCCCCTTTTCACTTACCTCCGCTAAGTCCTACGCGCACTACTATTTCCACTACTACTATGACTAATATAATTACTACTACGAGCGGACAAACGCGGTGGCTTCCGCAGAAGAGAGGGCAAAAAAAAAGTTAATGAAAGTGACTGTCATCATAATAATAATAATAAATGAGAAAAACAACTCCGCCCTCTCTCTCTCTCTCTGTCTGCCTGTCTCTCTTCATTTCCCAAACTCCCGATTATACAACACTCAGAACCGGTGAAAGGCATAGAGGAAATAGAAAGCATTCCTTTCTTTTTTCTTGTGCTTTTTTCCTATAATACTCACACTTCGTCCATGATATCCAGCAAGTCATTTCCTTCCTCTTTAGGCTTCGCCGTCGTGTTATCTATGCGCATTCCACTCATGATATTGAAGAGTTCTTTATTTTGTGCATGCACACCCGCTTTGGTCATTCGATTCGGCGGGGCAGTCGACCGTTCTACTGTTGCACTCCCATGTTCCCTGCTCTTTTCTAGGCCATCTGCTTCCTCCTCCATATCATCAAAAAAAATAAGTTTGAACGTTTGCTGTGAGGCGGGCTTTGCACCTCCCACAAGCCGCGACAAATAATTCAACTCCCCCGTCATCATGCTCGCAGTCTCCGCCCCTACAGCCGAGCCCACTGAAGTGTCTGTAGTGGCTGCAGCACGTTGTGGCACAGTCTCCGATGTATTCTGCGTTGTCGGTTGCTCCTTGCTTAACGCATATACATTTAGGCCGTTTCTTGTCATTCGCGTTGCTGGATTCTTCGGGTTCCACGCATCGAGAGGAATCGACTTTGGGTGCCGCAGTGTGGAGTCACGATGCTCAAACAGGTCTGAGGCATCAAGTTTCCCATTTCTGTAGTAGCGGATACTTCCGGGCGGCTCGCATACAGAAAGTGGAGGCAGCACAGTGTCCGCACGCAAAACAAAGGACCCCGTTTGAGTTTGCAGTCCATCCTCTATAAGCACAGAGATGCAAGTATTATGACAGAGAAAAAAATTCAACAACTCTTTGCGAATCTCTGCCAAGTCACCATGCGTGAGGCTACTGCACATAGTCTCCAGCATGAGAAAAACTGGCTGCATGTTTTCCTGCGCCGCCTGTGGGATAACTCGCCGTAACTCCTCCATGTGTGTCCATGTCATTTCCAAGAGCTCCATTGGATGCCGCAGTGTGTACACTTGATACTTCACCCCCATTGTCATGAGCTCAAATAATTTATTCATTGAAACCGGAGAGAGATGCATAACGGATGTTTCTGTCAGTGATTTGAAAATTTCCTTTGTCGCCGCGTATGAGTAGAGCTGCTGCGGGCGGAATAACTCGTTCAGGAATTCTGGACCAAACATACGTTTGATAATATCATTCATTACTAACTCCGCCTTATCCTTTTCAACCTTCTGCATAATAAGGCGCGTGTGGAGAATAAATGTCATCTCTGCCCCATAGTTGAGGACAAGAAAAGGCAATGCTCCCACAGCCATGTATGTATGTACGTTTGGTATGTTTTGCAGGGTCTGCACTCAGTCCGTCACGATGGTGGTCAGTTGAGCTACAACGAAGAAGTGGGTGTCAAATGTGCAATGCATACAATGATTCAGAGGAGCAAAAAATAAACTCAATGAAGTATAAACCGGACACACACACACACACACACAAACACGGATAAGAACAACTATAAAATAATAATAGTAATATTTTACAATGGCAATCTCTTACTACATACTTGTTGAAGAACAGAAATGAAGAGAAAAGAAAGAAGGGACAAAAAAAAAAGCAGTGGCAACATGAACTCTTTCTAACCACAGACTCAGAAATAAATAAATAAACAACTAACCACGACAATGTATGCATGCACGCGTTCCTATTGATTGAGGGGAGGGAAAGGAACAGCTAAAAAGAAAAAAAACGCATGGGGGAAATAACAATTTTGAAATTACACAGATGCACACAAACAGTTAAGCGCTTAGAATTACTGTTCCCCTTTCTCTGCCTCTCTCTCTCTCTTCCGCCTCCGTGGCTCCTCATAAATATTTCCTGCAGATAAACAGAAACATACAAAAAAAAAAAATTTAAAGAAAGAAACAACAAAAAAAGAAGGGTGATAGAAGAGCGTGTAGAGTCATCGTCTTCAACTACGTCGAGTTTTCTTCGGCCGCCTGAATGCACGCTGCAGTCCGGTGGTACTCCCCGCCCCGCTCTTCGCTCCCTGCATTGAGGACTTCGCATCCCGCAGAAGTGTGGAGTCCACATTGATGGTACGTCGAACCTTTTTCTCCACCGACAAGCCAACGAGGTTCCCTTCATTGTCATAAATCTCACGAGCCTTTTCTTCTCCCTCCTCATTCCCTTCACCATCTCCATTCTCCCCCTCACCTACATTCCCAGTCTTTTCATGTTCACTCGCTCCCGGCGCCCTCAGTTTCTGCAGCCGCGTGAAGTGCTCCACGATGCGAGCGACGGCCTTCTGCAGAAACGCCCGCAGCTGCTGCGCCGGTACCCCTGCGAAGGCCGTCTGCCGCGCGGCCTCCTCCACCGTCTGGCACTGCAGCCCGACCGCGAGCAGCACCGCCGCCTGGGCGTGGGAGAGAACGACGCCCTCCGCCCCGTCCGGCAGGCGGTGCAGCCGCGACTCGAAGTAAGTCTTCGCGAGCCGCGGCAGAAGGTCGAGCACCTGCCCGCCCTCAACGAAGGCAGTCGCGTTCAACTTGAGGCGCTTCATGTCGTTGGCGCTAAATATCTTCTCTACATCCCGCCATGTGTACTGCAGCTGGCCACCCACGCGGACAATGTGGGAGGAAGCCTGGGAGATATCGGTCACGGCGGCCAGCTTCTGTGGGTCGTTCACGTCGAAGTTATTTAGGATGCTCAATGCAAGTTCCGTGGGGATGTGGCGGAACGGCATTGAAAGCAAAGGAATGAATCGACGGTGGAACTCGGCGCGGAGTAATGTGAGATCCAAACCAATGGGAGAAACCATCACACAACTGTGTTCGCCTGTAAGCTCATTTGCGGCGTGACGAAGATACAAGGGTTCATAGCCCGCACGCTTCCAGAAATTAAATAGTGATGTAGTTACACCAAAGCTCACACCAAGATAATCAATCACTTCATACGGGCGTTCAATAAGGGGAGTAAGAAGAGTAGGAATACGTTTTCGTGGTTCAATAACTGAATTGCTATCATTTTCCTCATTCTCCTCAGGCACCTCTCCTGTACCACTCTTCTTTGCAGCACACGACGAAGGCAAAGAAGGTGCAGGACTAAGGGAAACAGAACCAGTATAATATTCCCGAAGTAACATCAAGGCACGTGAGCCATAACCTGCACGCTGCAATTCTGGATTGGTGGCAATACGCACAATACGAAGTCCCGCAAGTTTGGCAAAGCCCTCCTCAAGGTAACATTGAGACAATGTATACGGAATGAGATCACCAGAAGGACGCACACCACGGCTGAGATTACTCTTAATTGCCTCTGATGTCACCTGCCCTTCTTCACAGGCATGAATAACACAAAATACATCCGGAATTCCATCCTTTGCATCCATGTTTGCAGAGCATAAAATGAATAAATGATGACCTGGTGCATCTGACATTAGCTGTAAATCATTGGGTTGATTCTTATAGTGGGCTGCAACCAACATTGCTACAATCGTTTGAAGTAATTGTTCTGCAAGTGGATGATATGTAAAAAGAGCATCACGATTCACGTAATACAGTTCACATTTATTAGGATGTGGACATGACTTCACACCTACTGGCCGAATAGTCGCGTCGAGGCAAAGTAATTTATGTAGCCACGACTCCACAGGGTCATTAGGGCCATATCGAATAGGATCCACCAGCGTCATCTCACGGAGAAAACGTTTGTCGCTTGTATTGTCCAGAAGAGAAGTATTCATAGTATTTGCAGCACTCTCATTTCCACATTGCTTACGCATGTCTGCAATAAGTTTCATAGATAAACTACGTCCTGTTCCCTCATAACCAGAAACTGTGGAAGAAAGAAAAACGAGATACGGTCCTAACATTTCTTTCACAATGGGCAATGGAAGTGCCGCTGCTTCATCAATAATAGCCAACTCCGCTTGGGCAAACTTTGTAGTGTCATGTGGAGAAATATATTGAACTGTCTGACGATGCTCACGAAATACATTGATGCGTATAATACATTTACTGTACTCTATATTTGTACTTTGCATGGCTTCAAATTCTTTACGCTCTATGTATCCCAACTCCTTCAATCCCCGCGCGACAAACTCAAAAAAAGTTTGTAAGTTTTCCGGTGATGGAGCGGTACAGAAGATATTGCTGTATCCCTGCGCTAAGGCACCAGCTGCACAGAGGCCAAGCGCTGCAGACTTACCACGTCCACGGCCTGCTGTAACCACACACGTTGTGTTCAGAGATTTCTCCACAACAGTCTGCATCAGCGAGAGCACAGCCTTGCCTTGATCCAGTGTTTGGCACAACGTTACAAGCGGTCCAACTTCATTGCTCCCACGAAGCCGTTCTTTTAACGCCATTAAATCCGCTTCATGTTGTTGACGGCCTTGCAGTGCCAACTCTGCATCGTAACTCGCCGTGCGTGCATTCTCCACCGAGCGCATCTTTGCAGTGATGGGAAGAACATTCAAATCGTCATCCACGCAGAGCGCCGTGTCGCAATCCACAAGAGAAAGAAGAAATCTCTCGTTAAATCTCGGCACCACATCCCGCAAGGCCTCCGTTCGATACCGCGCATGCACATCCATCGCAATGGTGTACAGTTGTTTCAGTGATCGCATCGCCCGGAACATGATGACGACAAGTCCACCACCCTTCACGGTCTCAATTGTGCGCGCGAGTGTATTTGGGGTGATGGCCTCAAAGTCCTGCAGCACGGCCATCCCAAATGTCTGCCCAAGAATCTTATGACTCTCCTTGTACTGGCAAAAGCGAATCGATGTCTGCGCCAGAAAGTTCTGAAAGCTGTCCTTTGTTGCTTCTGTAGACATTCCACCCTTAACTTCGAGACGGGCGCGCTTCTCTTGTTTCTTCTTGCTGGTTGATCCAAAGTCCGGCTCCTTCTTCATGCACCACAACATGTTCACCTTCGCACTGTGGTTGGCGTGCGAGACTATCTGATGCAGGTTGACAATCTGGTCCTTCCCACGGTCGCCCACAAGGAGAAGTAGCGCGCGGTGTTTCTTGTGCACCGCGTTGTCAATGAGGTGACGAACACGATCATCAACCTTTCGCTTAATCATCACGCCGCTTGCTGTCGCCGTGGAACGGGCTCCAGACGCAACAGACGCAGAGGAGAGCATCACAAAGAAAGGAAAAAAAAAGAAATAAGTTATTTCCTTATCCCAATGTATATATAATGATAATAATTATTTGTTGCCTTTCTTTTCCCTCTATGTTCCTGCTACAGTCCAGTAATATCCCGTCCTTTTATTTTTATTTTGTTTCTTTCGGTGGTTTTTTTTTCTTGTTACTTATGTATGTCTGTATTTTGCTTTATTAGATATTTCTCTTTGGTTATCCAATTTTATCCGCCTTAATATTTTGTTCTCTTCTTCTTTATTTTTCGCCCTACCTTTTATTATTATGTCGTGTGGTCTTCTCCTTTCTTCTCTTTTCAGTCACTCCCACCAACCCCCTTGTTCTTCCTTTTTTTTTTGTGTGTGTGCATATGCGAGAGTGAGAGAAAAGAAAGTAAGGAGGGAAAGAAAAATAAATAAGCTTGTTATACTAGAGAAACAAGTATACATATGCAAACATAAAGATAATAGGAGCAATAAGCACTCCATGCAATATCCGCTTCTGCTCTCCTTCTTCAGAGTTTTTTTTTTTCTCACCCATTCCTTTTCATTTTACCTTATTATTCTCATTTTATATTTATTTCATACGTATGCCTCTTTTTTTTAAAGTTCTTATGGGTTTTTAGTCCGACTTAATCGCCGCCTTCACCCTTTGCAGGCCGCTCCGCAGCCGTGGCAGCAGCACCGCCCGCAGTTCGCCGTATTCTTTACACTCACTCATGTAATCCTTTGCCGCTTCGATGACACTCATCGTGTTATTCACCGTGTCGTCCAGTGCAGACAAAACTGATGTTTCTTCGCCGTGCGGCATGTCGTCCAGAACGGCGAGGACGTCTGCCGCCATGTCGTGCAGACACTCACACGTGCGTGCGAACCGCCCCGCGTCGCGCTCCCACTGGTCCCTCTGCATGCAGCAGCGCAGCTCCTTCAGCCGCATCTCGTACGCCTTCATCGGCCCGTCCATGTAGCGCAGCAACTTCGCCCCACAGGCGTAAATGTCCGGGTCTGTCACAAACAAATTGGTGATTCGTTTAAACGTCTCCCGCATGCGGTGCTTATAACGTTCCACAATGGCCGACCGCACTTGCTCTGACTCCTTGCCCGGCTCGCCCTTCTTGTTGGTGTTGTTGTTAAATTCAAAAAAAGTTTCAGGCATGTTGGTGTTCCCACACAACGGAACGAGATTACACATGCTTTGCTCCTCATCGCCGCCATTATCATCAACATCATCCACGCAAGCGACAGATGTGTGGGCGACTTCTGCTGCCTCCAGTTGGTCCTTTGAGCTCGCAGGAATGCAACCCTCCATGTATGCAATGGCGTTGTCTACAAAGCGATTCAATGATTCCCGTTCCAGTCGTGTATTCCTCTTCGCTATCTCCAGCAACACATTCAATGCATTTGTTGCCTCCGTCACCTCCTTAAGCTCACAACCGATTGAAAAATAATTCTGCCACATGCGCCAATCGCGGCGGTTGTTGCGCAGCGCCTGACTCATGGCGTTGAATGCAGGTCGGAGCATTCCGGCCCGCAACAGTACAGACGCCAAATTATTCCACGCGTAGGCATCATTCGGTTGGATCTGGCAGACACGCGTAAAAGCCTCCCCGCTGCGGCCCCACTGCTCAAGCCGCATCGCCGCATACCCAAGAGAGAACCAGTCGCCGCCAAAAACAGGATTCAAGCGCACGGCCTCGTCGAAGTACTCCACAACTTTACTGTACTCCTCACGCTCAAGGGATAGTTTCGCTAGTGCACGCATAGGGGCTGCAGAGCGATGGTTTGATAACTCCCACGCCTTCCAGAGATGGGATACATCACGCGTTGCCTCACCAAGTGCAACCCACAAGAGAGGATTACACGGATCTGTTTCAAGAAGTTCGCGTGCAAGAGATTCTGCCCTTTTTCGTTTGTCCAGTGCCTTGCAACACTTTATGATGTTTTCCCAATCAAGTACTTGTTCATATGTATCCAGGGCTGTTTTGAAAAGACTTTCCTCAAAGCAGAAATCAGCGTACTCACTCTTCAGATTCCAAATAGATGGATATGCAACACTATAAAAGTAATCACTTTCTGTCCGATGAAACGTTTCACGTGTTGGCTCACGCGCCGCAGTGAACTGATCTACCAATTCTGTCAATTGCATAAAGGCTCTTTCCTGAACTCTGTTACGCCGTCTTTCTAGGCGACTTCGAACAAGGAGTGTTTGACATTGAATCATAAATGGTGCAGGTACAGGATCCACAAGGAGTCGCTCCACATATGTCTGCATGTGATGTTGCGTGAGTCCGTGATAAGGATTCGTGTTGCGAATATCAAGACATAGTGCGAGGATAATTGCCCTGTCAACGGGCTGAAGCGGTTCCAGTGCAGGCGCCGGAACCTCTGGTGTTTCACGCGGGCGGTCGAGTAAATCATGACCATCCTTCTCACCCATGATAACACGTGGGCTGTCCTCAGCAATTTGTGTTTGTGCCGGCGTAAACGGCGATGCACTCTGCGCATTCATGACCATCTGCACAAGTTTGTGCTCCTGCCACCGCGTGCGCACTCCCACCATCGCCCCCTCGTCGACTGACAACCCGCTCTTGCGAACGGCCCGCCAGAACATCTCCGCGGCAAGATCGGGGCGGTGGTAATAGTTGTGTACATGCCCCACCTCGATGAGGTGCTCGACTGTGAGGTCGGCGTCGGCGAGTCCAAGCGCCGCGTCAACGGCTGCGGAGAGATGCAGAAACAACGAGTGGGCACGGTGCTGCAGGACGAGCTGGTGGCGCATGTGAACGCGCAGACGCCAGATGGAGTGGTACGGCACAAACGCCTCCCCACTTTCCTTCACTTTACTGCAGACAACGGCGAGGAGCGAGAGAAGAAGTCCGCCCAGCCGAACACACGGGTGCGGCATTTCGCCATCGCTCACAAGCAGCCGCTGCACGCAGCGCTCGTGGAGATCATCCGCCATGCTGTAGCGGGCGAAGAGGGAGACAAGCCGCTCCCGCTCAGCAGGCACAAGCTCACCACTAAAGTTCTCCGCGTTGAATACACGAAGCCCGAAATCAATCGCAGGAATAATGTCCCTCGCAACGTCCAGCTGATGATGATGGCGATGCATGTACTCCTCCACCAGTTGGAAGTATGCAGTCGCGGCGGTGGCCGCATCCTCAAGAGACATCGTCACGGATCCATTTTTAACGTGGCGCTCGTCAATGGCAGCAGTCGGCAGGAGGAGCAGAAGCTCAGGAATGTCACCCTCCGTCATTTATGTTCAGCGTAGGGGGAGAAAAAAAGAACAAAGGACCTTCAAACCTCCGCGCAACTTCTCTCTCTGTTTGTCTGTCTGTGTGTTTCTCTTTCTTCCTCTTCAATCAAAATGGCATATATAAAGATCAAACAGACAAGGGGAAATCAAAAAAAAAAAGGAACAAAAAGAAAAGAAAAAATGATTGTCATTTGTTTGTGTGTGTGTGTGTGTGAGAAAAAAAGGAGGGAGAAGGATCAATCCCCCCAAGAAATAGAAAATAAAATTTAAAAAAATATATAGTCATGCGTCATCTGAAGACTATTTCCCTCCTCTGATTTTTTTTTGTTTTTCATTTAACTCTTCCTTCTTGTAGGGTAAAAAAAGTTCAGGTCGATTGCATTCATGAAGTGTGTCTCTTTTCAATCGTCATATCCCCCTCGGAGCGCCGCACAAAAACAGAAAGAGAATAATAGCATTAACAACGACCAAAATCCCTTTCACACCATACGCAATTCCCCCTTCAGCCACACTTTATGTCGAATCTCACACTGAGTCTTACTTGCCTGACTAGCAATTTTATACAAATCTCTCTCCAGCACAGACGTTCAACCATGCTTACTTATTTACTTCTTCTTTGTTGTTGCTGAAGACTATCATTACTTAATCTATATGTCCTCCTTTTCAGATTGAATTATTTTCATTAGTGTACACTGTTTTTGTTTGCTGTATTTTACTTTGCTTCTCTTCAGTTGCAAAAAAAAAAAGAGAGCGGAAGCAAAGGAGCACCCTCCAGAGATATTTAACGTAATGACACACACACACACAGCAATGTAATGTAATATAATGATCACATACTTCCATTCGTGTGGTACGTCGCGTAGTTCCCACCGATGTGGTCGCAGCAGACGCAGTTAAGTTCGAGTTTCCCTCCCTTCATTGTTGTGAAGCGGTAAAACACATCGTGCAGTCTCTGCTTCAGTGTAGGCACGCGATTCTCATCGTCCCTCCCCGCCCCTTCGTCCATCGCGCTTGTGTACGTCACGCCCTCCGGCTCGTAATCCCCCCGCGGCGAGTGCATCCCCAACCGCGTGCCAAACGACAGGCGGCGGAACTTCTGCATGAGCGCAAACCGCCGCGACCGCCACGACTTTATAGGCACGTCGATCAGCAGCAGCAGCGGGGGGAAGAGCAGCGCGGCGAGGAAGTGCACCAGCGAGGGGTAGAAGGCCTGCGAGGTAACCCCGTCACGGCTAGTGTCTATAATCACAAAGATAATGCCAAGCAACGTGGTCAAGACAGATGCGGAGATGAGGCGAAATGACTTGAAAAGATACGTGGATCGTCTTCCGTAGCGAGTCTTGAAGGAAAGATTCCAAGCGAGTGGGTGGTGACGACTAATGTGCGTCCAGCTGTGAACCATCAGCCAGTAATTCATTGTGAGTACGATGTAACCCCGCGTGGAGGTCATGCATGGGTCTGAGGCGGAGAGGGATAAATCCACCACACTCCGCTTACACATTTTCACCCCACATGTAATGCCAAGGAATAATAATGCCACAAGGGAAGGAATATATCGTAGGCACCATACCAATACACTGTGACGGAATATAGCAAGTCGTACAAAATAATTATGTCTTGAAGAAATAGTTTTCATTGGCTCGATATCCGCATATGCAGTATATGTGCATGACAAAGCAAAAATTGGAATAATGACATTAAGTTCAAACACTGTTGCCGTGGGACTAATAAGAAGAGGAGACCCTGTCATTAATGCAAACACGTTTACAAGAGTCACAAAGAAATTTGCATGTAATGCAAACTCCACACAGTTTCCAATTCCACTAAGACGAAGTCGTGCTTGTCGTATCAATGTAGTCACAATTGGCAAAATAGAAGGCGTGGGTGATGCAGATAACGTACATGAGCTCCCAATCAATTCCGCGACGTTACGATAAAGAGGTAAATCTCTATTGTATGCCTTTCTCGCATAAAAATCCGAAGGTTCCACAATATGTCCATGGTGATTTAAGTACATATCTTCCTTGTCAGCTACAGGGCCACGTCGCGTTGGTAGTACACCAATAGATAAATCCGATTGAATAAAACTACGTACATTTCCATGATTAAACGCAGAGCCGATCGTCACAACCACCTCATGATTGTCCTGAAGAACAGAAAGCATCGCACGTGTAGACACACCATGAGCATGAGAGAACATTTTTACCTGCAACGGAATCGGGTCTACATGTAAGATATGTTTCCTAATGGATTTGATACCGACAGGGAGTTGGGCCCGTATGCTGTGGTGGTCTAGTTCTACAGCCCCCTCCTTTAATGAGATGCAGCAATTCCAATCGGTTTCTAGCCCTAAGCGATCACCCAAACTTTTGGTCCGCCGTTCATTCTCGGAACAGAAATACATACATCGAATACCCGCCTCATCTAACAGTGCCATTGCATTCTGTACATTGGGGCGAATAGAGTCACGTAAGCCAACTAGGGAGAGAAATACATAAGAATTGCCCACAAGAAAATCAAGTAAATCATCTAGTAGTGGAGGAGCTTCTTCACTTTCTTCCTGTTCACCTTCTTCGACTCCTCCTCCTTCTTCTTCTTTTTTGTCATTTTGGTGATTTCCTTGAGGATTTTCTCTTCCATTCTTTTTCTCTTTCCTCCTTTCTCCCTCTCCTGTTATCTGAACCTTATTACAAAAGAAATATTCATGATAGTCATTTTTATTATTTATTTGAAAATGATTCTCTATTATATGAGAATATTTATTCGGTACCATTCTATGAGCAACTGCAATCGTTTCCAGGCCCATTCCTTCCTCCCACGCCATTTTACCGACATGTATCAACTCTGTGCGTGCCTCATCCTTTAATTCCTGTATAGAAGAGCCAGAGAAATAAAATGGACAGTTATGAGTCACCATGTACACTGTACCAATAGTGAATGTGTGTATCACATTATCCTCCCCCACGGCTAATAGCGTACACGCCTGCTCTGTGTAGTCATTTTGATATCCCACCTGGGTTTCAGTGTCTATTTGAAATATACGTGCAAGTATACGGAAAGAATCCACAACGTGATCATCAAAGTTGCTTGCACGAGGAATCCAATGAATACTTCGCGCCCAACGCACGGTGCGGTCACAAAATCTAAATCGCTCTGTCCATGTTTCCAAATTTTTAGACTCTGGGAGTAATGCATGTAATAACAAACACAGGGAAACCGGGTTGATGTTAACCTGCCGCGCTTTAAACTCCTTCTCATCTGCAAACTCCACTGCAAGATTATCAGACTGGCTCAGAGTCAACCGCATCTCAAAGAACATCCTGTCTTGAAACTTTTTACGCCGTGCGAGCCTCTTCCGCTCGGGCTTGCGCTGCTCATGCATTGCAGACTCTGTTAACGCCGCCGTTGTTGTCGTTGTCGTCGTTGTTGCTTCTCCCACTGCCACCGATGCCAACGTCATTTCATCATACTGCATCATTCCTGTACTGTTGTTTCCCCCAGCAGCAGCAGCAGTCGTAGTAGTCCCGGTAACAACTTCATCGTCAGAGCTGGATGATGTCTGCGCCTCCTCGTCGCACTTGCACATGAGCATGAGCACCGGCAGCGGCACCATGTCGGTGACAACGCCGGTCGTGTCGAGCAGCGCAACGACAGTCGCCATGCCGAGAACCTCAACGATGGAGGAGGAGAAACAGAGCAGCGAGCTGCCGGGGCGGTGGCGCAGAACACGCCACAGCGCCTTCCACATGAAGAGAAAAGAAAAACGCGGAATGCGATCATCCAGTGAATTCACGGGTCTCGAAACAAGGTGGTTAAAAAGTTGCTCAAGGCACACGTTTGCGTAGAGAACGAGAACTCTGTTCAGAAGAATAACATTCACCGGGAGCATTCCAAGCAGTGCAACGGCGGGGTATAAAAACACACCCTCGCCAATAGGCGCATCCACAAATACGTAAAAGATGCATCCAGCAGCAACAGTCAGCAGCATACCAAGTAGCCATATCAGGAGAAAAATACGATGCACGAGGAACTCCATCTTCTGGGGGACAGAATTTGTATTTGCACCACTCACATCTGTTCGTGGGTCATGTTCATGATCACTCTCATCTGTGGTATTCACCTCTTCCTCCTTTGCGTTACTACTAAAATGTAAATAGTTTGCATGCCGCGGTGGACGTGCTTTATCCTGCAATGGGCGCAGAACAATAGCGCTCGACTCTAATGTTATCCTCATGACATCTATGAGTTTGCAGTACAGCGTTGACTCTGTATACGGTCGTGCACACAACTTGGACTCATCCAGACGTGTTGATCCTTTTATCAAGAGACACTTAAGAATATGCTTCAGTCGTCCGGTAGCATCATTCAGAACAGCTACCATGCGGAATGCTTTAGCCGGTAAAACAGCAGTCGATTCACGAAAAGCAGCCCGTCGTTCATATGGCGTTTGTCGCTTCATTTTTGACATCACTGTGATGCGCTGTCTCCAACGCGCAAGTACATTACTCATGACGGAATATGCATGAATCATCTTTTCTGTATTGCGGGCCCAAAGTAAATACACCTGCACGCTCATACAAAGTGCATAGAGAATACTAAAAAGGACTGTACATGTGATGGTCTGTGCCGTTGGGTACATCCAGCACGAGATAACTAACATGACAAATGTAATTGCAACAGGGGCGCCCTGGTGGAAGAAGAGTGCGGCCAATGCAATGCGCCTCACTTTAACGGATTCCCGCAAGTTCATACGACTCGCGTCAAGAAGCCGCTGAAGTTTGTCCACAATCCGCTGCTCATGCACACTGCTGGGGACGTTTGTGTCTACATGGGCAGTCTGCTGTGATGACTCTGTGGGATCTTCATCGCGCCGCACATCAAATTCAGAGGCATCAGCCTCCATAACCACATCGGTAGTCTTCTTCCCCATTCTGTTCTACCGACAGAGAACACCTTAGGAATATATATATATATATATATATATATAATAATAATAACAATAATAATAATAATAATGAAAGAGATGAAAGGTGCATAGAGAGTCAGATACACAGACCGGAGGAAAAGATACATGTGCAGTCAAAGAATAAAGAGAATGTAGGAAAAGGGAGGAAGAGGACCAAAGTCATATATATATATATATATATATATATATACGCCTTTATCTATTTATTTATTTTACACAAACTACTCCAGAGGACAGATCATTAATTTCCTCCGCTTGCATCTCTCTCTCTCTGTCATAACATGATACGGAAAGGAAAAATTAAAATAAAAAACACAGATGTAAACACAAAAGGGAAAAAATGATACATGAACTTACAGAGAGACCTATTATATGATAACCGGCTCCAAGGATTTTACAAGAAAGTCAACAATAACAAGAAAAGAGAAAACAACTAAAGGGAACTATATCGTCAGCTTGTTGTGATTCAACACTGGCATTATTTTTATGAGGTTGTTTTCTATGGCAGAAATCAGGGTGGTTATATACATATCAACGCCATCCATTATCTTCTTTATATACGAGAAAAAGAGTAGCAATTCTCCACCCACACCACCACCGCTGCCGCCGCCAGAGTTCATCTTCCAACCGATGTACAAACCACCCGCAATCAGAATACTCATAATGAAAACTAAGAGAGCACCGTGGTAGCCTTCCTTCTCAGATCTCTTTTTATATCGGTTCCTCAGCCTCAGTGTTAACTCACTCCTCCTCTCCCGACATACAAATGGATGCTTCGCCGCAAACGAGGAAAAGGAAGAGGAAGAGGGATTTACTTCTCTTCCATCTCCATCTAATCCTTTGCTTTTCCCCCGAAACATTTTGGCAACATCAACGCCGCCACCCTCTCCGCAGTCAATAGAATATCTCATATTTTTTATCTGCTCCTCAAGAGTTCCGCCAAATAATCTCTTCCCACTCTTCACTGCCTCGTCTGTATGCTTCACCCCGCTGTTTGCATCAATGCCCGCCCTTGAGAATGAGACTGTGGTGGCATGGGACCTCGCGTCATGCAGGCTGGGCGAGGCGGGGTCCAAAACTGAAATGAATGCACCCGACGGGGGATCACCGCCGCTTCTAAATGCGCACGGCACGTCCCGCTTCACAGTGATCGCCTCCTCCCCGCCAAGATCACACCACAAATCCAAAAGCTTCATCTCATGTAGAGAGCCCGCGTTTTTATTCAGCCACTTGGCGGGAATATGTTTGAAGCAGAAGCGGAAAAGGTCTCGTGTTGCCGGCGGGACGTCCTCGCATTGCGGGCGTAAAATAATGCGGACGCGCACAGCCCCGTTGGTGGAGATGGCGCCAATTGTTGGTTTCGTGTAGTACCGCCCGGGCGTCTGCGACTTCACCTTGAACACACACGGCGCCGCGCTCATGTTGTACAGCACGAGTACATTCTGCACCGCGCGGTCATGGTGGGGCGGCGGAAACAACAGGGAGGGCGGCTCCAGTAATATCGATGAGTCGAGACTGTTATCGTCCCGTCTGGCCAACATAAATATTCCCCTTCGCTCCACTCTATGTATGTGTGTATATATAATACTTTTTTTTTTTTATCTCTGATGTTCGTTGTTTCCTTGCAATCAAAGAAGTGTGTGCGCCGAACTCAAAGACTGTTTTTTGTTAATTCAACACCCCCTCCTTTTTTCTTTTTCGTAGACGACAATGGGTACAGACTCACACACACTACCAAAAGAAAAAGAGAGCAAATAAAATAGTGTAAAAAGGAGAAAAGGATAGAAGGAAGCAAACAGGTCAGAAGGAATCCAAGCAACACACACACACAGAAAGGAGAGAAAAAAAAACAAGGATACTTTGGCGCAGAAAAAAAAAGTGGTGTCCGACTGCACCCACTCATATAGAGACGAAGAAGAATAAACCGAAAAAAAAAAACAGTCGTACAAAAACAATTGATAGAAAAATAACAGGGGTAATAATAATAATAATAATAATAATAATAATAATAATAATAATAATAATAAATAATAGCTGCAACAAATAGAAACAGAAAAGAATACGCTTTTATTCACACCAGAAAGGAGACGGAAAGATAAATGGGTACGAGGCCCAACAGACCTCCTACTCAGACGCACACATGTAAACGTACATATATGGATATATACATAGAGAAAGAGAGAATGTGTGGGTATGTACACCACCTCACCGCAGGACAGGAAGGAAAATGCGAAAAAAAAAAAGAGATGTATAAGTGTTGTTAAGATGGAGCTAATGATAAGAAGGGCAGCAAAAGAAAAAAAAGGGAGGATGGTAGTAGGGGTACGGAAGGAACATATCGAGAAAAAAAAATCAATTTCGCTCGCCAATATCAGGATTAATAGAGTGGTCTCTCATTACCTCTCATGGGAGGGGGCAGATAGACACAAATTTATGAACGTGTTCTCATACACTCTGCGGTATTTTCCTACACTCTTCCATCCTCAGTTTTCGCCCAACCTGCTTTTTAACGGGGCCAAGATGTCAAACATAATGTGTTGTTTCTCATTCTTTTCATCTTTCTCCCTCACGTTACGGACGTTCTTTTTTGATTTAACACTCTTTTTTTTTGTTGTTCGTCTTCTTCGTCATTCACTCCTCCATTTTTTTTCATTATTTTATTTCTTTACTTTGTTCTGTTTTTTCCCAAGCCTCGGGAAATTATCATTATTAATATTAATATTATTATTATTATTATTATTATTATTATTCTACGTAAACGCACACATTCTCTCCTCTCTCCTCTCTCCTCTCTCTCTCTACTGGGCGGTGGGCGCACTTTCTTACATGTATAGATATGTATATAATTCTACTAGATACTATCTTCAGTTCAGTACTCTTCTATTTTTTTCTTTTTTTTTTCTGTTATTACAATTCTTCGATCTTTCCTTCCTTTTCTTTGTTTCTTCGCCTTTGCTTTTCGTATCGTTTTCCTTCACTTCATATTTCCCTACCTCACCTCTCCCTTGTATACTCAAACCTCTCTTTCCCTCCCCCTCTCTTACAGTGGCGGCGGAGTGGTCGATTGCTGCTCCTGTTCACTCTTACTGCACGGCAGCAGTCTGCCTGGCCGGTACGTCATCGTGGAGAAGAGCTCCGTCCCGAGCGGCTGGTCGCCCTGCACGTTCTCCGCCGAGTCGAGTCGCGGCTGCGAGAGAAAAAACGGCGACTCGCGGCGCTTCACACTTCGCGTGACGACAGTTGACGCGCTCGCCTGCTGCACCACTCCCGCCGCCGCGCCGTCGCGGTGGATGCGTGGGCGCGAGCGGGCGGTGGAGGCGACGGAGCGCGTGTCCAGGTGCTGCAGCGTCGACGTGCTCGCGCTGACGCCGGAAACGGAAATCACGGATGTCTCCAGCGGCGGCGGGCGGGCGACACTTCGCCGCGACGTGGACGGATGCACCGCGGACGCGTCGGGCGGGACGGACTCGTTCAATGGACTTGGATTCGAATTCGCGCGTGGGCGGGGAATCGGGCTCTTCCTGTCGCGCTTTGACGTTGATATGCGCCGCCGATCGGTGCCGGGCGTCTTACTCGCCGGCAGTTTCTTCTGCATGATGCTTGACGGCCGCGACGAAGGCGGCACTGCGGAGTCGGCGCTGTCTTTACGCCGCGCCTTCATCGCGGAGGGAGTCGCGTCCGACACAATCGACCGGCGGCCAGTGAACGAGGCACGACGTGGTGTCATGCGGATGGATGAACCCGCCTTCGTAGTAGTCGTAGCAGAAGTATAAGTACTATTATTATTATTATTATTATTATTATTATTATTATTATTATTATTATTATTATTATTATTATTATGATCCGTCGCCGTGGTGCGATTATGCCGCTGCGAGTGCTCGTGTTGAAGAATGGGGTCGCTTTGAATATGTTGATGTACGTTGCCGGTGCTTTCCTTCAGTGCGTGTCCATTCGTGCGAGGCTGCGGCTCAAACACGGACGCGGCCCGCTCCCACAGTTTGTCCCGCGTCGCGGGTGTGTGGGAGGACGGCGAGGCCTCCAAAAAGACGCCGAGGTTTTTATGCGCCAACGGCTCGGAAGCCATGCGTGCAGAGTTTCGCCCCTGCTCATGGCGCAGTCGCAGGGCGGATGCCGTGGGGTGCTGAACGATGGATGGGACTATTGTGTTGGCCGGAGTTTTCTCGCGCACTGCCTTACCAGGCGCACCCTGCCCATCACCGATGGACGCAGAAATAATTTTATGCATATTATTATTATTATTATTATTATTATTATTATTCTTATTGGTGTTGCTGGGGACACTAATGCCAGTGGTGGCAGCAGGAGTGGTGGTGGCGGGCACATGACTTGCAGTGGGCATGCTACTCGCATCCGCAGACTCCCCCTTGGTGCGCCGAATGAGTTCATCCGCGATGGTGCGCTCTAGTTGACGAATGCGAATCTCCTTCTGCTCCAGTTCACGACTGCATCGCTCCAATGCATTTGTCTTCTCTGCCAGGCGTAATTCCAATTCTTTTGTGTATTCTTTTGTTATCCCCAACTCCTCCTGCAGTTCCTGCAGTATCTGCTCCATGTGAAGAGACGCTCCACCATCGCGGTTGCCAATACTCCTCAACTCACCGTCTCCTGCAGTAAACTGTTTCCCAGTGTCACCCATGAACCTTACGCTATTCACACCATAATTTGAAGCAGCAGCAGAGGCCAGGCGCATGTTTTCTTCTCGCAGGGATTTGATCTCTTTATCTAAGGACACGAGTTGCTGCACTGCCGCAATGTTCTTTTCCTTCTCCTGCGCCAGTTCCACCTGAAGAAGCATGAATACATCCTCACTCCCCACTGTACTCAGTTCCCGTAATGTTTCTTCCGCAGTGTTACTATTATTATTATTATTATTATTGCCAACACCTGCAGTGGTCGCATATTTCCCAGCCTTTGACTCAGGAAACGGAGGACTGCTACGGTTAGCAGCACTCCCTGGGTTCACGGTGCCATGCTGCTTCACTGAAGGACTGGTAGCAACATCGATGAGAGACACTATAGGCACCGCAGCGTTCTCTACACCATGCAATCTACGAGTAGCGTCCTCGTAATTTATTTTCTCTGTTCCCTGCGGAAGACCGAACGGGGGCGGCTCCACGTGCAAACGTTCGCCAGATCCACTTGGCGCTGCAAGCGAACTATCGTTATTTGGCGTGTGCTCCAATGCGAGGGCTGATTCCAAGTCCTCTACTCTACTCCGCGCCTCCTGACGCATACTCTCCCACTGTGATCGACGGGACATCTCTTCCAAGAAAATTTCCCTCAAATTTATACTTATTTCTTTGTTTTTTTGTTTCTCTCTTTCTCTCAATGGCGTGTAGATGTGCACAAACTTGTATGTTTTTTATGTACAGAAGTCTACGGCTTTCTCCTCTTGTTTTTTTTTCCAATTCCTTTAGTGCTTTCCCCCTTTTCTTTTTTCCTTCCCCCCTTGTTTAAAGCAATATATTACGCTTCCTCTTCTAACCTACTTCTTCACTCTGTTTTTCTTGTTGTTGCCTGTCTTCTAGTTGGTGACAAACGAAATGGCACACCGGAAAGACGCACCGCACTGTGAAGTAACCACAAAAAGAAAAAAAAGAAAAAAAAGAGAAAAGAAGCAAACAGTATTCATAGACATACATACAGGCTTGCGCACGAGCAAACATTAGTACATGATAAACTCTTTTTTGTTGTTCTTCTTCTCACGTCTCTTGGTACTGCCGCATTTTTGAATTCCGTTTTTCTTTTGTTTTGTTTCCCTCCGTTTTCTTTTTTTGTTTTTTTCAATTCCCTCCATGCGTTTTCACTTCGGTAGTTTTCACTTTACATGTCGTCTTTTCTTTCTCCTTCTTCTTTTGTAATTCATCTCTACGCTCCCCCGCAGTAAACCCGCCCGCTCTTTGACTTCACAGTTTCCCGCGCGGCTGCACTTCGACGGAGTTCATCACAATCGTCGCGTTTCCCCGCGTCGTGTCGACGAGGTCGCCGTTCGTCGCGTCGCTCCCCGCCGCCCGCCGCATCGCCTCCGCCGCCGACACGCCCCACGCCGCCACGTGGCGCCGGCACAACCGCCCCGCGCAGACGGCGGGCGGGCAGGCGAGGAAGACGCCGACGTCGAAGCAGCGGTTCACCTCCGCCCACGCCGGCGTGCCGCGGTAGAGCAGATAATTCCCCTCCGCGATGACGACGGCGGCGGCGCCGGGGACACACACGTCCGCCTCCACCGGGTCGCCCACGCCGTGGTCGAAGGACGGCACAAAGACATCGTCGTAGAGGCTCCCACCACCAGAGCCCACAGTATTAATATTATTATTATTATTAATATTAATATTATTATTATTATTATTATTATTATTATTATTAATATTATTATTATTATTATTATTATTATTATTATTATTATTATTATTATTATTATTATTATTATTATTATTAATATTATTATTATTATTATTATTATTAGCGGCGGCTGCATACATGTCGCTTGCGGACATCTCTTTGGGGAGTCGTATCGCTTGGAGGTCGCGGCACAACTTTCGCGGGTCGAATGTCCACTCGGCCCCCCGCCGTGCGATCGCCTCGTCGCGGTTCGGCATCGCGTGCAGCACCGACCTGTAGAGATGATAGCCATCCATCGGCATCACAACAACGGCGTTCTTCTTGCATGCATCATTGTCATTATTATTGTCATTATTATTACTGAAAAGCATCGCCCTCACTTCATCCGCGAGAACATGCGCGACTGTTGTCTTGCCGCTGCCCGGGCGGCCGGCGATGCACACAAGAAGACGGCGCTGCGGTGCTTTCTTGTATGCATCCACGATCACAGATGCACAGTGCCGCAGCTCCTCCGCGCTCACAACATTTTGGTTCATTATTTATAGGCACAGCACAGAACACTAGTGAAAGGGTGTGTGGGGTGTGGGAAAGGAAAGAAAAAGGGGAAAGGGGAAAAAAGAGAAGAAATTTAGTGAATATAAATGAGCATCATTATTAGTAATTAATGATACTGCAGAAAAGATGCATAGAATAAACACACAAACAGAAATATATATATATATATATATATATATATATATATATATATATATATACCCCCGCGAGAGGCACGAGGGAAAAGAAGCAGTTACACCACAATATCCCCTTTTTTTCTCCCTCTCTTCTCTCATTTAAAGAGATTCTCCAAACAACCGGCCCCCTTTTGTAAAATAGATTACGCTCAAAGACAATCCCTTCCTATGCATACATACATGTATACATGGGGACAGAAAGAGAGAGAGAGAAAGGAACATAGTATGCCACTTTCATCCATTTTAAGTATAAATAATAATAATAATAATAATAATAATAATAAAATATCGATATGAAGAAGGAATAAATCATCGCCAAGGAAGGAAACAAACACGCAAATAAAAGAAGAAGAAAAAAAAAACTTTAAATAACCAAAAGCCCAATTAGGGGCATTAAGTGTTATATCCGTACGATCCAATATCTTATACCTTTTTTTTTTCATTTATTTTTGTTTTTAAAATAATTTGGCCCTTCTTATTATTTTCAAATGAATACATGTTCTCTCCAATTCGGTGTCTGTGCGTCTCTCTGTGTTCGTCTGTCTTATCAAGACCTGACGGGTAACCAATATTATTATTATTATTACTATTACTATTAGCGTTAGATACCGTTCCTGCTCCACGATGAAATAAGTAAAAGATGGCACCAAAAAAAGAAAAAAGGAAAAGGAAAAAGACACAGATCTCACATGTGAATATAATAATAATAATAATAGTATTAATATTATTATTATTATTATTATTATTATTATCTCTATGTGTCATTCGGTAAGGCTCCTACAGGCAATTCATGCACCTTCACTCTCTCCTTTTTTGTTCTTCTCCACGACCGCCGCACTGCCGCGTTCATTCCCCGTCTCCTCAAGTGGCGACATCGTCTCATTTGACGCGCGTGTCCGCCTCTCCCGTTTATCTGCCCGTGTTCTTGTTAATATCATCATCCCGCCCCTCACAAGGCTCAGCGAGGCTGCGGCCGCCATGAACATTACATACAGCGCCGCCATTTGTTGAACATTTCCCGCATATTTCTGCCGCTTCAGCAGCTGCGCCGACGGCAGTTCTCCCGGTGGGAGTTTTGCAAATTCCTTCGCGACGAGTGCTGCCGCTAATGCACCCAGAGACCCCTGCGCCGATGCCTTCCCGGTGTACCCAGCGCAGACAAGTATCTTCTCCCTCGTCGTCATTCCCGCGCCGAGTTGAATTATAAATGTAACCAGCAGCCGCACGACTGTGCTGCATGCAAGACATATAATCGCCTTTGGAAAGAAGTCTCCGTTGAATATTGACGGGATACTTATCTTTGACCCCATCAGCGCAAAGAGACAGGGCATCATAACGTTGTCCCACACAAAAGCCAGCCATGAGCCAAGGTATCTCTTCTGTTCCTCCAGTTCGGGGTTTCCGTCCTTGAGGCACAAGTGGGTGACGGTGCTTGCGAAGAATACACACATCGTGCAGCCGCCACCAGCGAGGTTGAGGAAATAACCGAGAAACACCATCGAGAAGGCAAGCAGGAGAAATACAAATGCTGCGAAGTCCAGTGTGCTATAGAAATGTTTCTTTTGGTATTTTCCATTTGGTAACCGCTCTGCCTCTGCTTTAAGGATTTCTACGAAATAAAAGAACAGAACGCCAATGATAATTCCAATAATAACTCCTCCAATGAACTGTACAGGACCGAGCACAATGGCGATAGCTAACTTTTGATTATAGAAGAGCAAACCAATAATAAAATTCACGGCCCACACGCCAAGAACAATCTCTATCCCCACCGCAGAGAGCATGAGAGAGAGAGCCATGGAATCGTGACCGTAACCCAACTCATGTAGATACAACGTCCCGGGAACAACGACTGCAGGCGACACAATAGAGCAGACCATTCCCTGCAATAAGCCCCACTGATAATCATCGTTGTAGTGAAATATTTTATTTGCAATTAAACTGTGAGCAACACCCTCGCAGGCAAACGGAAGAGTAGATAACATGATACTCTGCTTCCAATGCGGCTTTATGCCTTTCAGTGTAAGTGATAAACCTGCACGTGCCATGATTACAGTCAAACCCATTTTTGAGGAAATGTCTTTTACCTGCAGCACAATACCATGCGTCAGGTAGTGTTCATAGGGAATATTATTCCACATCACCGCAATCCACAAAACCCCCACAAGTGGGGGAATCTGCAGAAAACGACAAATAACACCCCCCACAATTGCAGCTACAATCACAGTGACAAGAGGGTCCCACACATAGCCACCAGGTTCCACTAACCAATGCGGTAAGATATTCCACAGTGTGAACCAGGCCAAAACAATAACAGCCATGCGAAGAAATATATTAATAACCGGTAACATCATACGGCGACCGCCAAGTGTGAGAAATAATCTCCCGTGTGCACCACACCGAATGCCCCAGTGAGGCTCTCCCTCCCCGACTTCTTTGATCTTCGGCAAAAACCAGTTGCTTCCTGTGTACGGCAGCAGTGAGTATACATCTCTGTTTGCAAACCCCTCCGTCATGTCGGCAATGAGCACAAGGTCGGCCTCATTCAGGTCATTAATCCTGCGGGCCAGAGAATAAAGGTGCTCAGGCATCGCGCCGAGGGAGTTCGTCACGCTCACGGAGGACTGCGCAGTGGTCGCCTCGCGCTGCGAGTTGTGGTCTGCGGGGTCGTTGACGGTCCCCGACATGTTCACCATCTCCACGGGGTTGGGATCGTTGGGGTCGGGCGGAAAGACGCGGGGGTCCCCGTTCTCGTCATTCAAGTGGGACATCTCTCTCTCTCTATATATATATATACATATATATCTATATATATATATATATATATATAGATATATATATATATAGATAGATAGATAGATATAGATATAGATATTTTCTTTTATTTTTGTCTACTATATTCAGTTTATATCACAAATAAAGATTTCAAAAACACCGCCTTCTCTCTTTTCCTTCGTCTCCTTTTTTTTCCTTTTTTTCCCCTCTCTGCTTGTACTGAGACACACACAGAGAGAGGGAGAGAGAATATGTGTGCGCTTTAAAAGGAAATAAAAATAAAATAAAAATAAAAAAGAGAGATTAAAAAGATATAATAATAGAAGAGAAGTAATGCATACATGCAGGTGATGAATATAAGGAGTACTACCGCTGCGTGTGTAAAGCAGAGAGCAAACACACACATCCGGCAGAAGGACAGAACGACGCAAAAGAAAAAAAAAAAACTTTTTACTGTAGAACTCCAACAAAATCATAAAACAATAATAAAAAGAGTTGAAAAAAAAAAGGAAAAAAAAGGTTGGAACTGGAAAAGGAAAGAAAATATAATTAGTTTGCAGACACGCCAAACAGAAAGAAAAAAAAACAGAAAACTATGTCTGCTGTTTTTCTTTTGTTTTGGTTATTTTCTGTTTTTTTCTTCGACGACGTCCATATATACATGTATACTTCATTACTTGGAAAAAAAAAAGCGCAACGGAAAAGTAAATGAAAAAACGAAACGAAAAAAAAAAGCATCTCAACTTCTCGTTCACTCCTCCTTCCACTAAGATTGTTTGGCAATGATAATTCTACGTACTTACTTCCAGCCCCTGCTCCCAAACAACAATAATAAACCCAAAGACCGTCCCATTCTTTTTTTTTCTCTACCGACACCCGTCGAAGCCCAGTAGGAACCAAACAGAGAAAAAAAACAAAAAAAAACGGGCGATCCCGAGCCCCATTCATAAATAATAATAAATCCACTTAGTATTCCTTCCCCAACTACCCCATAATTCCCTGTAATTCCCACAGTCCCTTCACCCAATAAGCAAAGCCCCACATGCATACAATACATGCATCCACACCTTCCCCTCTTCTCTCTTTGGTTTTTGTTTTTCTTTATCTGCATTTCAGTTGCAACCACGGTGAAGATAGTTACCCCTCTGCCTCCCCTCACCCATCATCTTTTTTTTTTGTTTTATTTTTATTTGGGTTCTTATCCCCTTCTACACTCAGACTACAAAATCATTACTCCTCTACACATGTTCCCTTTTCTACTACTGACAACGACCGTCACACCCATTTCGGACTTTCCCTACAAACATACTTTTGTGGGACTTTTCTTTCTATTCATCTTTGTTCACCTCTTTATCTCTCATCTCTCTCTCTCTCTTTTTCTTTCCTTCTCTCCCCCCACCATGACCTCGTGGGTGTGTGGGTGAGTCCCTCGCTCTCCTTCGCATTCTGTGCCAGACAAGAAATAATTACTTACTTACTTATTTACTATTATTATTATATCCACTTCATTCTCTCTCTCTCTCTCTCTCCCTCCCTCTCCCTGCATAACGTGTGCATGTATGTATGCGCGTGTCTACTGCAACGACAACAACGCATCACAGCATAGCAATCCACATAAACGCAGAGAGAAAACCAAAGAGTCGAGTTTTCTTTTCTTTCGTTTTCCTTTTCTATTTTCGTTGCTTTACCTACCGTCCTCCACTACTGTAAGCAACAACAAGCACAAAAAAAAAAAGCAATTCACACACTGCATTGCCCCCTCCGTTTCCTCGTCCTTTTTTTTAAGATTAATGAAATAAAAATAAAGATAAGTGCTTCGCTATTTCTTTGTATGCATCAATGTGTAAAGGTGAAGAGGGAAACTGAACCCACCCACTCACACCTCACATGTAGTACTAAAAACGTGCATACATGCATAGAGAAACCAACAAGAATAAAACCAAAAAAAAAAAGACTGGCAATGTTGATATGTAGGCATACAGATATATATGTCGCGGTGTGACGTGAATATGTATTTTTATGCAAAGAAAAGCGCATACATCACACCTCACATCCGTCCCATACCAGAACCCTTCACACCAAGCAGGAAACAGCAACCACTACTTATTCATTTCCTTCTGAAACAAGATCATTACAACAAGTTTGCAGGAAAAAAAAAAACATAAAAAAGAAATTTGGGGAAAAAAAAAGAAGAAAACAATGTACATCCCCACAGATATTGGAATGGGGATAGAAGAAACCATATAATTATAATCATCATTAGTTTCTCGGGTATTTTTATACATATACAAACATATATACATATATACATATATACATATATACATATATACACATATACATATATTACATATATGAATGTATGCTCGCACAACCGTCAACACGAAAGGAAAGGGCTTAAAACAACAAAAAACATACGCTGGATTTTAAAACAAAAACAAAGTTGGGATAAGTATGGGAACAATCTCAATCAAGGAATAATTATCAAGAAGATCTTTGTTTCTTTTTTCTTTGTTTGTTGTTGGTGTTTGAAATAGATAAAGTAGAACAAAAATAATAACGATCTAAAAACTGAGTGGGAGAGCCCTTCCATTTTATTCCCTCTCTTTCATTCTCTTTCTCACTCTCCCTCTCTGTGTATGTATACTCCTGGCAGCAGAGTTACCAATTGGACTCCTACTTCGCCACCAGTTCGACCACATAAATACATAAGATATAAAGCTCTGTTTACTTGTCCTTATTCCCCTGTTCTCCATTCCTCTTCTTCTTCAAAGAAACTTCAGAGTAGACTTTTCTTTCCTTCTCTCCATCCTTTTTTTCTTTTCTCTTCATAGACCTCTCTCTACAATAGAAAGATAATGAGGCCATGAAATGTGGATGTCAGCAGCATCTCTGACATGTCCCGCACCCACAGCAAGAGACTCGACCACACATCCCTCTCCTCACTGTATGTGCTATGTGCACTGCTGCGCCTGTCTTCCGTGATTGGCAGTATAGTTCGCTTGAGAACCAGGGAGAGAAACGTCATGTGGAAGAATGGAAATATTACCCACCTTTCATCCTCATGACCTTCATTGCTATACTTGCTGCTGGTCTCCTCATCCTCTTCATAATCCTCATTATTATTGTCGCTATTATTATTATTATTATTATACTTTTCCACACTTATTTGACCGTCCCAGTCATTCAATGAGGTTTGCAATATCGACGTAGCAATAGCACAAGAAGACGTTGATGAAAGATCATCACTGACATCTGACGGAATATTCTCCCTGAATGGGCATCTGTGCCTCGGTCCCATAAAATAAAACATTACGAATTCAATACTCCATGTACTAAACCCCGAATGCGATGAAGTTCCTTCGTCATCATCCTCTTCTCCTTCCTCCTCCCCTCTCTTTTCTTCGCCCCGGCAGCATCGTCTCACAACCCCGCAGTGGAGGAAATCCGCCCGACTTCGCAGCAGCGGGTGGTCCCTGCAGCGCGCCCAGTCACACAACTCCCCGCGGGGCTTCAACAGCAAAGACACGTCGTCGCGCCTCCGCCTCTCACGCAATGAACACTCACTCAGCGCCCACACGTCATCGCCGCAGGGCCGCTCGGGCGCGTGCACGTCGCGCAGCTCAGCGCGGGACCGCAACTGCGGGTGGCCGCCGGCGACCTCCGCGCGACTCTCCTCCGCGGCGTGGGACGTGACCGCCCCGCTTTGGGAGTCCGGCGTGGACACGTCGAAGAAGGACGAGGCCGGCGTTGCGGTCTCGTGCTCGGGCTGCAGCAGCGTCCAACGGCTTGACGACGACAGGGAAAGGTCGGCGTGCGGCGGCGTTTGGCTCTGTGTACATTCCACCGCGTTGGGGCCCTCAGTGACTCGCATTTTTTTTTTATTTACTTATTTTGGTTATTTTGTTTTTTTTTTGTTTTCGGGGGGAAGAGGGGGAAAAAAGATGGTGACGGAAGCAAAGAGTTGCCTGACGATCGTTCGAAGATAATAATAGCAATAATAAAAAGAAGAAATCCTGTTAGCTATTCTCAGGAAACAAACTAAAAACTAAGAAGAGAAATAACTAACAAGAAACTAAACTAAACAAATCGATGAGTGCAAAATTGCTGTTCTTGTGGCGTCTTGAGAAGCAAAAAGAAGAAAAGAAAAGAAAAATAAGGAAAACGGCAAGAGCATCATCCGCAGAGCACTACAGCAAAGAGCATTAAATGGGAAGGAAGAGTAACGAGAACTTCATATGGAGAGGGGAATATGGTGATTTGCTCTTCCCTCATGTTGTTTGTATGTTAGACTGATCCTCGGGATGCATGTATGTTTATTCGGGTGTATGTGTGTGTGAAACAATGATACTGGGTGGTGATTGCAATTGGAGCCAACTTCACTCACACCCACATACAGACAAGCAGTGGAGCGGTGTCATTTCACATCCTCCTTGTGTACAACAAGAAGAACAATAAAAAAAAACACCGTCATCTTTTCGATCTATCAACGGCCACCCAGGAATATATATATATATATATATAGAGAGAGAGAGAGGGAGGGAGATTATAATCATTGTAATGATTCTTCCCTCCCTCTTACTTTATTTCTGCCTCTCGGTGGAGGGACAGAAGGGGATACTTTGCTTTCCCTCCAAAAGAATCCACTACTTCTTCTTTCAATTCAATACTCAATGACTCAACGTCACACAAGACTCCTCCTCCTCCTCCCGCTGGTTCTCAACCTTCTCTCTAAGTGTTCGAATCTCGCTCATTAACTGCCGCCGCTCTTGCGGGTTTGGGCTTTGTGACCGCAGATGTTGGCTGAGCTCCGCAGCCGCTGCGACTGTGCACTCTGCGAGTATTCCCCGCGCGGTGATGGGAAGAGAAACTGTGAGCATGTCGTCACACCACCTTCTGCACCCGTTGGGACTGTAGTTAAACTGGGAATGGCGGAAAAGTTTGAGTCGACCTCACACGGCGACAACAATGGCGGTGGTGCAGAAGGTGGTGTGGGATGCCGGGATAAAATATATTCATTTTCATGTTTGAGTAGACCAACATGAGGAGATGATATTCCTCCTTGCGTCCCTGTATCTATGAATATTGGTGATGTTGAAGAAGTTGGTGGTGGTGGTGGTGTTAGTGTTGGTGGTATATTCCTCATTCCCCCGCTTTTCTTCTTCACTCTTTCCAGAGCCGAGAGGAGTTCCTGTTCTTTTTTCCGTCGTTCCTCGATCTTTACTTTCAACTCATCCGCACGTCCCTGCAACGCCTCCCGCCTCACAACATTTATCTTTGCACTATTTACATGTCTGCGCAGCTCCGCCACCTCTTTTTCTAACGATGTGCGTGATGCATCCCGTTGTTTTATCACATCCGCAGTACTCTGCTCGAGTTTAGTTACCAGTCTTCTGTATGCGGCGGCCTCTGTATACATCGACCGCAGCCACTCCTCCCGCGAGGGCGGTTTGTTTAACTGCAGCGACCAGTGCAGCGCTCGCGTATGCGGCGGCGGAAGTTCACAGTGATGGCGGCGGGCGGAGAGAATTGATTGCTCTGCATTTGCCACCATCTTCCGCACACGCTTTACAGCGGCACTATGATGAGAGTCACTGTCCGCAAGTTCCTCTTCTTGTTGTTTTTCTTTTGCCTCACTGTTATCATTGTCATTGATGCTTGAGGGTAATAACAACTCACTCGGGAGCTCGTCAAAGGGAAGTTTGCGGGGAAGAAGATACAACGAAAGTCTCTTCCCCGCGGTATGTACATTGTAGGCATTATTATTATTATTATTAGTAGTAGTAGTAGAAGTATTAGCACTCTCGGCGTTATACTTTGTACACATGTCACGTGACGGCATTTGACTCGTCACGTTCTTCACAACGCGGAAGTTGGCCATGCGATTAGGAAGCCCACAGTTTCTACTCAAATCATAAAATGCCTCCACTTGTGGAGCTTTGAAGATCATGTCCGCTCCCGCAAGTACTGTGAAGTTTTCATCATTATTGTTACTATTATTATCTGTCGAGTACAGTCCAGTGGAATTAGCGCCAGCATGAGCAACAATAGCCTCAAGGCTCTCGCTCGCACCGCCACTACTAATAATATTATTCGTGCTGTCATACATCAATGCGCACTGGTCCCGTGGGATTGCTAACTGAAACCCCATTCCCGCGAGTGCCTCCTCGAGATCATCCAGCACTGTGTCGACGGCGGTGTCGGGGAGAAACACAAACTCGACGTTGAACCGCTGCTTCCTAAAGGAATCATCCACAGTGTCTACAAGGAGGTTGCCGATAAAGTGCCCCACGCCGGGCCCTCCGTCCTCGGCCTGATCGCCCGCCATTGAAGGGCCTTTTTTTTTCACCAACGGAGGAATGAAACAAAAAAAAAAATTGGGGAAAAAAACAAGAATTGAGAAGTGATTATCAATTTTATTATTATTATTATTATTATTATTTTCTTTAGCCCATCACAACGGCACATCTCCATGTATATGTTTGCAGAGAAGGAATGAATGCTTGGATGCATTGTTCCACTTCTCGTTTTAAACTCAATGATTTCTCACTCTTCTCCGTACACTTATTATTTTCGCATAATACACAGGCACACACACCCAGAAACATGAAAAAGGAAAAAAACAGAACAGAGGCACTTACGAGGCATAGAGAGCCCGTGTGAGTTTCTCCTGCCGTAATTGCCCATCCGCCAAATCCTTTTCCAGCCATGCAATGAGTATTTCTAGTCGCTTACAGTCACGCTCTGCGCTCATGCACTCCGTCAATTCCTCCGTTAATTCCGCCCTCTTCCTCCGCAGCTCATTGCACGTTTCATCGTGGCTTGCGTTGAATACAGCCGCCGTGTAGTTTCGTCTCGCCTCCTCCATGGAGAGGTGGGCCGCGGCAAGATGCAGGCGGGCACTGTCCTCCTCACTCCGCATGTTTGTTAATAATTCAGAAGTGTTTCCATTTGTTTCATGTAGTGAATTATGCCTCGTGCGCAGAATAGATGAACCCTCCCGCGCTGTGAAGGATGGTGTGGGGTGTAGACTTTCAAGCTGCCGCACTGTGGCCGCAGTCGTTGCTAGCAGAAAAGGCAAATCAATCGTGTCTTCTCGCATGTATGTTTCCACACCTTTATCTCGTGTTTCCTTTAACATTAATGCGGGCACCTCCTTCAATGTCTCCGAGCGATGCGGTGAAGGAGCCGCCAGCAGGCGTGCGTCTACTGCGAGATAAAAAACTGCATTTTCCTTTTTAATGGCTAATGAAAGAGAATTATCATCATCTATGGATTCTGCATACGTGTTATCAATGTTCGACAACATGAGTCTCATGTTAGACGGCTGAAGAAGACATCCAATCTGTTTACCGACGTCCTCACATGCTGCGGATATTATTTCTTTAAGCGATGGCGCCTCGGATAGTTTCACCACCGCAGTGTATGGCCGCCCAGCAAAGTCTGCATATCGTATGTATACAGAATCCCCAGCATCCCTTGCAGGATTTTTCTCTACAGCGAATGCAGAAGTTTTACTTAAACCAGGCACAAATGCAGAACCAGATGTAGTGGGAGAAGAAGAAGGAGAGGAGTGTGTTTGAATTGACGATGCAGACGGTGTGGCTTCCACAAACACGGGATCACGGGACAACTCCGATGTAACCACAACGACATCATTTAAAGCAAACGCCATATAACTTGACTTCACTGATGATGATGAGGAGGAGGAGGAGGAGAATTTGCGGTTCAGCCGCTGCAGGTCAGCCAAAGGAACCAAGGCGGCTTGCGTGAAGATAAATTTATGCCACGGTGTTTCCAATGTATTCGCAGTCCGCTCGCTTTTAACACGTAGTAGTTTGGCAACAAATGACAGCGAGAGAAGTGGAAGCTTTGATTCATTCATTGATGCCGTGGAAATAAAAATAAAATGTCGTTTTATATTCCGCATGCATAAGGCGAGTTGGGTATCATACGCCTCGTGTTCCTCCAGCCGTGCCGCCATGCGCTCGGACACACTCCGCCGCGCAAGCAGAATTATATCTTTTGCGGTGGTGGTGCGAAGAAGTGGGAAGGACAGCCACAACTGAGTTCTTTCACCATTCGGGTTAACAGCAAATAAACATAGTCGAAGAATAATGGGCATTTTTATCAGTGGTGGTGGTGGTGAAGAGGAGAGGAGTGGACTCTATACTGCAGAGAAAACACAACTACAGGTATATGTTTTTTTTATGACTTTTACTTGAGAAGTTCTTCACAATAATATATATCCATAGTATAATGCACATCCCAGTAGATACATGCATGTATGTACAGAGTATAAAAAAAAAAAGAGAGGAAAATATACGCGATTACTAATAATAAATAATGCAATTATCATAGCCACAGTACGTATAATATTCTACCCACATCCCAGAGATATTTCCTTCTCTGGAGAAAAGTGAGTTATGCACCAATAAGTAGTAAAACAAAAGAAAAATAAAAAATGAAAAATGAAAACAAACAAATAATATTTTATTGCCCTCTTGTTGTTCTTGTTTATATCACACCTTCTCACACACACACACCGTGTATTGCATAGAAAAGGGAAGAGGAAGAAAGAAGGGGGAAGAGAGTTACAGCCCCGCCCCACCCATGCGCAGACACAAATATGTACACACTTATCCCTCACCCGAAAAAAAAAAAAAAGTTGTATATGTTATAATTTGATATTTCATTTTCTCCTTTCTTATATTCCACATGCACACATGAATGGAGAAAGAAAGATAGAAAATAAAACAAAAAAATAAAAATAAAGATTTGTACATTTTACAGCTTTGTGTGATGCGCCGTTTGTGTCTCTTTTTCCTCAAGCACAAATCCCCGCATTTTATACACCTCATCCACGTCTTCATCTGCACTCAACTTCCGCACCGTCCACCCCGCATTCCTCACAGTCATCCCTTTGACTACAAGCGGAGGGGCACCCTCGTCCCGTGGCCCCACAAGCCGCAAAGCCCCGTCAAGCCTGAGACTCTCAATGCGCACACGCCCCTCAATGATCAACACACTCCGCGAACTTACATGCACATTCTCCGGAAACGGGAGAAGTCGCTCCTTGATGTCCGCAAGAGACACGCCCATCGCAATGACATCGGGAACAATAATGGGAAATAATTTCACCTTGAGGACGGAGCCAATAAGGACATCATAGTCATTATCATTATTATCATTATCACGCGGGGGTAATTTCAATCCCGCGGCTTGTAATCGAAGGCGGATGAGTTCATAGAAACTTTCTTCTCCCGTTGTTCCGCAGTATCCGACGAGTCCTTCAGAGGCTTTTTTGATTCCATCCGAGAGTGCATTCTTCACAGGTTGATATGTAAACCGTGTAAACAAGCAGGCCCCTACACGTTGTTTGTCACAGTTAAAAAGAAGAGAAAAATCTTGCATCAGTGACTCGATACGGCACGGCTTGAATTTTGTTTTTTCTTCATTGGTGAACTTTAAATTTATAAACTCTGGCACGCTCCCGTGAGATGATGTGAGCAAAGGGACATAATCCTCTATTTTCATAACAATTGTATTAATATTACCAGGAAAAGGAGTATGCAAAGAAGGTGTTTTTTCCTCGTCTTCTTTTTTATTCTTATTATTATCACCATCCTCTTTATTTTCCTCACGCATTGTTATTGTTGGTGTTGATGCCATCACAGATTCAAATTTATTATATTCAATATTCACAACCTTCTCCTCCTTTGTTGTACACATAACAACTTTACACACAAGACCAATAGCCTCTTTAGGCTGGTGTGGCACACATGTGAAGTTCATAGATAACTCATTCCGTGCACTCAGCGCTAGGCTAATGGGAATAGTAAGTACAGACGATGCATTTGTATCCTGCAGGAAAACAATATAAGAATACCCTTCAGATTTCCATACATCGATAAGTTTTTTTTTACATACAGGATCTACAGCTTGGTAAAGCAAGGAATGTACATCCCCATGGCCGTGAGGTTTACGAAGCAATTTACCGTTTTCAAAAGCTAGATGTGCTTTAAAGTCATTGAAGCAAAAAACAGTTTCTTGCTTCAATAAATGAATGTTATTTTTCTTGTATCGCAACCCCGCAAGTAGTTTCTCTGTGCGTTCATGCGTGTCGTCGGATGTCATGATTACAAACGGGGCATCGGGGCCTGCAATGTAATGTATCCAAGAAAGATAATGCTCGAGGTATGTTCGCTGCGTCGCGGTTTCAACAGGCAAACTTAATTTTATCCCGGAGTACCCCAGTCGCTCTCCAAGACCACCGGCTACCAACACAAACACCGTCTTCTTTGCACAGTTTCTCCCTTCTCGCTCCAATGTACACAACTCTTCACTGAGAACAAAAAGGGAGGGTGCCGTGTATACATTTGGTGGGTATTCAAGAGAGGAATACTCCTTCTTCTCAGCTCCATACTCTGCAAGGAGGCGTTGGCCATTTCTTACGTATTGTTCAACACCGCCACTGTACTTGCGCCCAAAGAGAAATAATTCCATCAATAAATGTTTTTGCGTCTCCGTGTACTCTTCTGGAGTCGCAGGCCAATCATTGAAGAGATGAGCCTGATCTAGTTCTGCGCTGCTAAGTCGGCCACGTAACGCATGAAGCTCTTGCATTGTCGGTGCATCTCCCGCACAATTTTGTGCCATTTTCGATAACACACGACTCTGTACTATTTATTCACGGTTTTGTTTTTGTTTTTGTTTCTTTGGCTTCTCCTTGTAAGCCCCTCGCTCTCTGGTCCTCCGCTCATGTTAACAACAGCAAAGAAAGGAAGAAAAGAAGAGACCAGGATGGGAAACGAGGGAATAAAGAAAGATACATGTATATATACATTGGGAGAGAGTAAAGGGAATAATGCTTCCCAGACATTCACAGAGAGAGAGAGAAAGAGTGAGAAATAAATAAATAAATAAACACCACAAACCAGTAGATGTTCTTTTTTTGGCTTTTATTTCCATCTGTTTGTATTCACCATATATATATATATATATATATATACGTGTATACCACCGCAAGAAGAACACAGCAGCAACAATACACATTAACAAATAACAATAATAATAATAATAATAGCAAAAGGACAAAATATCATCATTTCTCCCCGCATACATCGCCAGTCTGTCTCCGCTCCGGCACGTCCAGACAAACAGTCTCAATGTACGGCGTGTGGTCGGGATTATAGAGCGGCGGTGTTGTTGTTTGCACTCCACTGAACACCGCCAGGCAACGCTCCGCATCAAACGGTGCACGGCAGACAAAACATTTATCATTTACTGCAAAGTTCGCCGTGAGACACTCCGTGCAAAGCCAGTCTACATACGTCATGGGGATATTATTGCGCCGTATGCCGCTTCCCACAATCGGGTCGTGCACGGCAATTCCCAGAAAGAAGGAAAATAATATCGCTACTACATTAACAGACATGACGTGTAAGAGAAGTGATAGAGACCACGGGAAAAGTGTAATCGTCATAACAAAAGATAATACTGCGAAGCCAAGGAGATATGTAGAGAAGGAAGGACCTTTGTTTATCACTACTAGTGGATGGCTTTCAGAGGCGTTCTCATTATCACTATTATTATTACTACCACCATCATTTTTATGTTTTCTCTTTTCTTTACGTCGCTCATGGCGGGATCGACGCTCTCGTGTATGTACTCTCCCGTGCTCATTACATGTAACCCACGGGATTTTTGATTTATAGGAATATATCTTTGGTCTGCTGCGGACCGGCAAACTGTCATGCAACTTCTTAATCTTTCTCCCCTCTCCATTCTCTCCTTCCTGGAGATTCCATGTAATCATGTCATCGCTATCAAACTCCGTAGCCTCTCCTTGAATTTTAAAATCAGAAGACTCTGCAGAAAACAAAATATGATACCCCACCTCTCTGTTACGTTCCTTCTCCTCCTCAGTCAAGTAACACCGCAAGGAATCTACAATCTCTTCCAGTTTCTGTATGTTTATGCGCAGTGGAAGTAAAACATCTGCGAGGTGTTCTTGCCCGCAGGAAGACGTGTAGTCAACCTCCCACGTGGTGGGAAACATCTCATGTAACTCCGCCGGTGGGTGCAAGAGAATGTTACCCAGCGCACCAGGCAACAATTTATAACTCGCAGGGGGTAATATGTAAAGAAGTTGTAGAAATATCTCCGGCGGATTTGTTTCTGAGAACACGGAGGAGGGAAATATTTCTCTACATGTCTGATGTTTACGATTATCCCTGCTGTTGTTATTATTATTATTATTATTATTATTATTGATAATATTTTCTTTGATGTATTTTGCGATATCTGCAGAGAAGGGAACGTAGTGAAACGGGTAATACCACGACCAGTTACACAGCGGGATATTCCCACTGTAATATCTCCATATGAAAATCATCCCTTCGATGTATTTCCTACACGCATCAGGAATGTTATTCTTCATCCTTGTCGAGTTTAGATATTTCTCCCGCCATATCTCATCTAGAGAAGAATTAAGAGGTTCAGAAATATCTTTCAGAGTCAATAATTTCTCTGCATGTCCCTTTCCATCACTCTCATTCTCATTCTCATGATCAGCACTATTATGTTCATTATGATTCTTCAAGAAAAACTGGCGGAACTTTATCGTCTCAATCTTCTCATAGGACTCCATCAAGCGATGTAACTGAGAAATATTTATGTCATGATTTCCATCAGTCAAGAACCCGTGCGGCAAGACGTCGGAGACATACAACTCGAACAAGTTGTCCAGGGCACTCTCCCCACAGAATGCACTCGGGAGCCGTGGAAGAAAGTCGTTTCCCACCAGAAAAGAAAGCACGATAATATCGTCTACAATTTTACTGTTTGCCGGCGACGTGCAGGGACGGAACTGTCGCCAGTCTCGCTTTGTCTCTCCTTCTCCTTCTCCTTCTGCACTATTATTATTGTTCTTCTTCTTCTTTTGCTTTTCTCTTTTCCTCTCTTCATGTTCCTTGTCTTCCTCCTCTTCTTCCTTCTCATACTGAAAAAACTGATATCCGTTCGGGGATGTAATTTCACACAAGTCAAAGGCGGATTCACTCCTCGGTGTGAAGTTCTTCACTTGACACAATCCATGCAGCTCCGACACCAGGCATGCGCCCGCGGTGTCAATGTTAAAATACTCATAAGACTCAACATCCCTCTCTTCTTTTTCTTCTTCGTCTTCGCCTTCTTCCTCCTTCTCCTTCGCCTTTTTCTTGTCTTTACTTTTGTGCTTCTTTGAAGAGAATGCATTCCTCTTATAGTTTCTCAGTATGTACATATTCGGAAGATGTAAAGATAATGTCAATAAAATTAAATCTGCGTCTAAGCCCACAATGACATGAGAGCCTTTTTTGTTGTAACTCCTATACGTCGACTGGGTGCGTATGAAATTGATGATCTTGTGCTCCCCCTCGCCGGGTGTATTGCAGCCAGAGAATATGACGTGAAGATTATTCCATAATGAATCATTCGTGGATAATTTATTTTGTATCATGGAGAGAATTGAATCTGTGACTTTCTTCATGAATAAAGTACCAGGACTGATGCAATTACTATCAAACACCTCCTTGTTCTTCTTCTGCTTGATGTTTTCTTTGTCTTCCTCCTCTTCCTCTATGGAATCCTCAAGAAGAAAAGGAGGAAAAACATTATTACCGCAACTATTACCATTATTATTATTATTATTATTGCATGCATTCGATGTCTCCTGGATGCATGAAGAAGACTCCCCATATAATACATCGTGCGCTAATGACTCTTGTATGTCATATAAATCATTATCCACTTCATTTATTTCATGCTCTGTGAACTCCTTCAGCATATCATCCACAATTCTCGCACTTGAGTTCATTTTCTTCGCATGGCTCATATAACGCCTAGACCTTTGTTGATTCATCTTTGCTCTCGGCGCAACACCATCCACGGCGATGTATAAAACTTCCCGCGGCCGCACAATCTCCACGAGGCTTTCCACTTCAGAGCAAATACATTTCAGTTTTTCGTCCTCCGGCCGCAAGGCAACACTCGGGTCCCGGTCACTGTGGCAGCACGGGTGAATTAATCCGTTCAAGTCAATGTACAGTCCATGCGCATTCGCAGGGACCTCCGTTGACACCATCTCGGGGTACTTCTTGGTCAGCCACGCAGCAAACCGCGGCACGCCCATGATTTGAGTGCTCCTCTACGTCGTCTCTCTCTCTTTTACAAAGAAATAAATAAATAAATAAATAAATATATGTGGTTTTGTTTTTCTTCTCTTGTTCTTTGTATGTGAATCTAGGGAATCATTTCAAGGAGAAACATGTATGTATGTTTACATTGTGTCGCGGAGAGGGAGAAGGAGAGATGAAAGAAAGAAAGAAAAGGAAATAAGAGGATAACAGAAGAAAAGTGTTTCGTTGCATGTGAGTATTCATAGGCAGCAGAAGAGCGCCAACGATATTTCCTTCACATCCTCATTTTCCTTCGTTTTTCTTTTCCCTCAAGAAACATTGTGTTCCTTCTTTCCTTCTTCGCCCAAAGAACATACAAATCACGTCAAAAGAAGAACTCAAGGTGTGTGGATGTGGATGGAAAGAAACTCGTATAGAATGACATGAGCGATACATGTAGAATCAAATACGGAAAAAAAAAAAGACATAAGAAGAGGGAAGAGAAAAACTAAGGTCAAACACGCAAAAGGAAATTTTTTTTTTAAAGGGTCAACAAAGGGAAATAATCATCATAGCAATTAAGAAAACACGTGCATGGCGTACATTCCTACAGAAAACAGAAATAAAAACAACAACAACAACACCAAAATAAAGGGGAAAAAATGAATCTTGTGAAGGTGATGGACAGCACATAAATATATACATATAACCCTTTTTCGACTCACTCATGCCAAATCGTTTTCTTCCTCACACTACACAACTGCTCACCATTAGACACAGAAGCAGATGTACATAGCCATTCACACACACACGCACACACACAAGGACATCAATGTGTGCATATATGCACATATAATAACAACAATAATAATAATAGTAGTAGTAATAATAATAAAGGATATATCCGACCATCTATTGGCTATGAAAAATTTTCTAGTTGTTACTCCTTGTTTCTTCTCCCCTCTCCTCTCATACACCATGGCATCACCTCCACCATGCAGATCCCACTTCTTCTTATTCCTCATTATTTACGGGCATAATTGCTGTTCCACCAGCCACCGTGTAACGTCAGACAGTGCACTGTTCGACTGCGGCAGAGTTACATCTCCATCGCAGCCAACATGACGGTTACTATGACGCTTCCCGGCTAAAGGGGAATGGCGTCGTTGACGATTATGATGATGGTGGTGGTGGGATGATTTCTCATGTGTTTTCTTCGTTGACTTCATATATGAACGCAGAACTTTTGTCTGTGCAAGAAGATCCTCCAGCAAAGAAAGCACCCGCCCAGAGTCCGCAGTAGTCCTAGTACCATCAGTAGTAACACCAGGAGCGCCGACCACACTCGCAGCGTTCATGTCGTCCAGGGAACCAAATTGCATATTCTGTTGGTTTAATGTAAGTTTGTGTCTCTCCATGCATCCTCTGAGCCACGCCGCCGCCTTCTTCATGTCCACCACTTCGCGGTTGAGTTGTGTTGCCTTCTCTTCAAGCGCTACTTTTATTTCCCGTAGCATCAACGCCTGATTGCGATCACTTCGGCTGCGGCAGTCCTCCATGTCATGTCGCCATACTTCACGCACACGCTCCATTGTGTTCTGCGCTTCACGTAACTTTCTCTTCCTTTCCTTCAGCAATAAGCTTGCCCGCTGCAGACGGTCTTCTATAATATTATTCTGAGAAAGAAGATATGGGGTGGGGCGATTCCCACTACTTCCACCGTCTGCCAATGGCACCTGCTTCTCGTACGAAAGAGCAGCAGATGATGATGGTGCAATGACTGTATGCATCCCACTCATCGGTCGTGTCGGGCTCGGCATTGCACTACTCCAAACAGTGTTTACTGGAGGTATAGTGGACACAGATCGATTCAGTATAGGTGTGGAGAATCCATGCAGTAGTTGTTGAGGCTGAGGATGCGGAGTTTGTTGTTGTAGTGGTGGTGGTGGTGGTTCCATGCGTCCCGGTAAGAAAATTTCTTTTGGAACAGGCGGAGGTCGTTGAAGTCTCCCAGGTGCAGCAATATTAGTATCAGTATTATTACTACTTTTATTCATAGTAGTCTGTGGATCATTTTTCATTTGAAAATCCTCCTGTCGTTGTTGTAGCACAGCCCTTGCCTGTCGTATCATTTCTTGTAGTCTCTCAATGCGTGCAAGAGATCGTCTTCGTAATTCCTCTTCTTGCCTATTCATCTCCTCGACAGTCACTTCATTTATCTTCAGCAGAGGAAGATTCAGGTCTCCTTTTGAATTAACTGTTGGTGTTGGTGTTGCTGCTGGTGGTGCTGTTGTTGTTGTTGTGTTTGCAGTTGTTATTTCCGTTTTACTCATGTCAGATGATTGTTGCACTGCACGTCTTTTTGCCTCCTCAGCGATGCTGACAGATAATTCATCAAGTCGCTTCTGATGTTCTTCTGTCTGTCTTTCTCGATATTGTGTGAGTTGTGCTTGGATTTCTTGCAGCCGCTTCTCACGATATGTAGTCCCCGCATTATTTACCTCATTTCTAAGCATTGTCTCCATTTCCGCCAACATTTTCTCATTTTCCACCAGTTTTTTCTTCCTTGTATCCATAACGACAGTCTCAATATATTTCCGCTGCTCCTCAGGAGTTGGTGGCGGGACTGCGGGAGAACTCATGAGGCCATGCAATGTAGGTACAGGCTCCAGCTTCGGCATTGTCAAAACGGTGGCCGGATGTTCCTTCAGCCATATTTTTTGCTGCTCCAGCACCTTCAGCTTGTAACCAGGAGTTTTTCGTGGATCAGTAAGATTCTTCTCTTGCAAAACCTTTTCATGCTCGCTGCGTATGCGATCCATGGACTGGTTGTGTTTTGTCTCTAAACTCCGAGAAGCGAGTTCAAACCGTCGTTTCTCCTGCACAGCAGTTGTGACTGGAGATGAGCATTTGCTTTCTGCAGCAGTTTGTAATGCTTTTGCTTTATTTACCTCCGTCTTTCTTGCCGCCACCAGTCGCTCGGTCTCTGCCTCATACCGCGATATCTTTTCCTTTAGCGCCTTCTCCAGACGTTCCCCCTCTTGTTGAATAATAGCATCGTTATTGCTGTTTGTATTCTTAGCTGCTGCAGAGTTCTTCTTGTTGCTTATTTCCTCAATTAGTTTTTGTTTTGCGGTTTGCAGTCGCTCCTCCTTGGTGCGGTACTCCTGACGTAGTGCCTCCATGGCGTTGTTTGCATCGACTGTCGCCTTTTGAACTGCCGCCTCGTACGCCCGTTGGGCTTCAAGTTCCACCGCGGCATTTACAGATGCAGTCTTCTGTCCAGCTTCCTTATCCTTGTCGTCTAATTCTTTTTCCAGTTTTACGCGCTCCGTCTCTAGAGCTTTTTTAAACTCATCTACACTTGTTTGTATATCACGCGCAGAATTCTGCCGCACTGTTTCCATCTGCCGTGCGTGGCTCTCTAATAATCTAGTTTTCTCTCTCGATAATGTGGCCGCCATCTCGTCTCGTTGCTTCCTTAGACTCCCTTCATGGCTGAGCTCCATGTTTTTCTTCGCATTCTCCACAGATTCCTGCAATGCCTTTTCCATCGTCGCCTCCTCCTGCTTTACTGTTTCCAACAGAGATGCCACGCGCTGCTTCGTCTTTACCTGTTCCCTCTCTAGTGCCTGCTTCGCGGCATCAAACTGCGCACGTGTGCGTTGCTTCATTTCGTCTTTCCGTTTTTCTTTCTCCGCCTCTATTTGACGCTCCCCATCCTCCTCGATTTTATGCAGCACCTCCGCCATTTCTGTGCGCTCCTCCGCGAGTTTCTTCTCGTGTCGCAGACGCATGGCGCGGCGGCGGTTGTCTATTTCTTCTTCAATGCGGCGGGATATTTGCGCCTCCACTTCCTTCACGCCGTCCGGCGGTCTCGTCAGCGACATCATCCCCGACGTGATGCTACCAATGCCACCAAGCCCGCCAACACCACCACCAATAGTAGTAATAGTGCCAGTTAAAGCGGAGCTATTATTATTATTATAACTCTTCTTGGAGGCCGTCAACAACCCGCTGACGTCTGGCGTCACGCGCTGCGTTGCCTCCGGCGTTCCCAGTGCGCCCAGCCGCCCGAAGCCAACGGACGATAACGGAAGCCCCCGCGGCGTTAGCGTCGTCTTTGTTGGCGACGACGAGGCGGTGGACGCCGCGCTCTGCAGCCGCGCCTCTCCTTTCACTTTCGTCATCTTCTTGGGCGACTCGACGTTCCCACCCGCCCCCTTTTCAACCGCGCGGCCCCGCCGCCCCTTCGCCCCGCCGCCCATCTTCGCCCGCTCCTCCGCCACCCGCCGCTTGAAGACGTCGTCGAGGGGGTGGTCCCAGCTGCTCTCGCCGGTGAGGAAGTTGAAGTAGTACACCTCGCCGTCGCCGGTGCGGCAGGCCTTCCACTCAGCCGGCAGCGGCGTCCGCAGGCCCTCCCGCGCCACCGCCAGCAGCTGCGGCTCGCGGGCCACGTCGACGCCGAGCCACTCCGCGTACTCCCGCAGCTCCTCCGCCGTCGGCTCCGCGTCAACGTCGCAGGCGTCAGGGAGAATGACGGAGACGGTGCCGTCGTCGCTGTGGAAGACCTCGCCGGCCTTCGGGATCACAGCCATCCCGCCGCAGGGCTTCTCCCACGAAAAGAAAAGAAAGAAAAAACTACACACACACACACGGAAATGTGGGAGGAAAAGAAAAAGAGGAAATAAGTGATAGAAGGAAAGTCACACATGGAAGAGAAGAGAAAAATAAACAAAATGGAATCGGTATATAAATACAACTATACGAGTTTTAGAATGCATGGAGGAGGGAATTACAAACCAAGAAGAAAGTTTTAAAAAAAGAAAATGTAACAAGAAAAATAGAGGAAGAGAAAGAAGGGTAAAACAACGCATTTACAGCGGCGGTTACTCTACCCGAGAGGTGTAGAAAATCGGGTCAGTGTTCTCTCTATCACCATATCCCTTTTTCCTTCTCCTTACCTCCTCCTCTTTATCGCTTACCCATCTTCCGCTGAATCCATGTGCAACAGCTCACACAGTAAAAAAAAATGGCGTATACACGCACGAACGCACAGATCTTTATGAATATAGTCGCTACCAACAGTCGGAAGGAAATAAAAAATAAAAAATAAAAAATAAAAAAAACAGACAAGGAGAGAGAGAGACCACGCTTCACCACAATTACATGTACACGCGTAGTCATAACGAGGGAAAAGATAAAACACAATAAACCAAGAAAAAAAAGGGAAAACGGTTGGGGACACGCAGCACTTTCACGTGGAGACATACGGAGAGACAGAAATATATATATATATATATATATATATATATATATATATATGTGCATGCGTGCTTGTGTGCTTGCGGCTGCACGGGCAAACCTCTTCCGAGATCGCCATATATAATTTTTCCCTTTGCAGGTTGTGAATGTAAGCTCACCCTTTCTGAAGCTTCTGCGGGGTCTCTTCACAGTCCTTTGTCTCAAAGCATACGCTCAACGGTGTGCTGATAACAGCCACAGCGGTTGCCGCACAGTCCCCCTCCCCCTCCAGCTCCGTCTCACTCACCTCCGTAGCCAACTCGTGGTGCTCTGTGTGTACCTTCAGCGACTCCCACTTGATGTAGCGAAGGAGCATGTACATGTATGAAGGAAAGCCCACCCCCATCACACCGAAGAGCGGACCGAACCATAATGCTTCAATACCAAAGTCCGTCAGCATGAAGAGGAGGGCACCAAGGGGAACACCGATGATGGAGTACACGAAGAGGATAACAAAGGCGCCTTGTTTCTGCATTCCACATCCACGCAGAACGCCCATCATGCAACTCTGGAATGTATCAAAGGCGTGGTATCCCATGAAATACTTCAGTAGGGACTTATAAATACTTGTCACCTCCTTGTCGTTTGTAAATAATGAAGGAAAGGCGTCTTTCATGAGGTAAACAATAAAAATATTCACAAGTGAAATGGCCACAGATACAGCGAGAGAACAATACGCCATACGACGTGCCAGGAGAGGCTTCCCCAGTCCAATAGCGTTCCCTACCAGCACGGAGGATGCAATGAATGTTCCTGAGGCAGTTGACCAGCAGATACCAGATAACTGAAACGTGATGCCAAACGCTGCGAGCTCTTCAGGTGTGCCAAAACCGGAAAATATATTATTAACTTCCAGCGAAACCCACTCACTCACCATCATTCCCATAGATGGAATGGCAAGACTCAGAAGCGGACCCCAGTTTTTATACGCGGCATCGTCCCAGCCACCCCATGTATCCTTGTATTTCTTCGTGAAGATAAGGTACAGGAGTAGACCCCCCGACATCAGTGTCATGAGAATTCCCCAACCAACAGGCGCGCCGCTAAATCCAAAAAAATGCACAAGCAGCAGCAGTAACAACGGGAAAAACACGGCGCTCACGACTAAGTTTACGGAGAGAGGTGTGGATAAATGCTGGCATGCGAAGTAGCGTCGTAATAATTCTAACATCATGGCCGGAAAAATACCCCACACTGAAATGCGGCAAAACTGTCCTGTGAAGTGAATCACATCGGGATTCTGACCAAGAAAAAGCAAAAGACGATCGCTGAATAAAATTACCGGAGCGAGTAAAAGGCCAATAATCATCAGCATGAGAAACATACGCTGTGTGTATATTCCATACACCTTACTCTTCGGATCTTTGCCATATGTATGGGAAAGTACTGTTTCTAGTGCTCCGCAAAATCCAGAAGAAAAGGCGAATGCCGTTGCGTTAATAAGGCCGTATGCAAGTGAGGCGCCGCCCAACTCATTCACACCCAATCTGCCAACAATGGCAATAAGAGAAACACTAATGGAGAACTGGGCAACCTGCGCAAAACTCAAGGGGATAGTTATCCTAGCAATTCGCTTGAGTATATCATGCGTACTGACACTTTCTGGGAGATTGGCATGTTCCGCCGCTGCGGCAACAAAGGAATTGTTGAGGGATGGCATATGTCTCCTCTCCTCTAAAAGAAACGAAAGAAAAAATCAAGTGAGATTTATACACTTTCTTTCCGTTTTCTTTTCGGCGTGTCTGAAGTAAACTATTCCTTGTACTTCTTAACTGTTTGTTTTGCGTAAAATCTATTTTTGCACGTCTCCGGTTATCCTTTTTCTTTCTTTCTCTTACGCAAACGACAGACTATATATGTGACCTTCCGTCCCTTTCCTTATTGGTGTATCTGTTTTCTTTTTATTTCCTCTTTCGTTCAGTGCCTTCTTTATATTTCTTTCTTTCTTCCTTTTCTCTTTTTCACTCACTGTTTATTACTATTGTTAATATTATTTATTTTTACTATTACTCTTTTTCTTTTTTATGTGTTTCTTTATTACTTATTCTTTTTTTATCTTGTTATTACAGGCGCACTGTGAGTGACCTATTGTTTATTTATGTATCTTTTTAGCCCTTATTAGCGTTTGGAGGCTTGGCTGAAAGAGTAAGAGAGATGATAGTTAGCACAGAGGGAAAGAAAAAAAAAAAAAACTTTTTTAGAATATTTCTCTTCACAGTCGCTCGTGTTGCACTGTGAAACCTGAAGTCACTGGTGAAGAGAAAAGAAAAGAAAAATAGAAGAAGAGAAGAAAAGACACATACAGAATGAAAGAAGAAAGAACAGTAAGAGTCCCACTCTTCTCAATATGTACACAAGCAGTTCTCGAAACTAAGAGAAAAAGAAAGAAGTTATGGATTGATCGCGGTACCATCATTATACACAAATGCATGTAAGTATGTATGTATTTGCCTTCCACTTCCACTGTAAACGTATACAGAGAGTCCCATTCCTGCAATCGTCCTTTTCTTTTCTTTTTCATTTTTTTTTCTTCATTTTTTCATTTGCCATGCAAAAATAATAATAATAATAATAATAATAAATTGTGAAAAACAGCACCAAACAAAGAAAAAAAGAAGAAACGGTGTACCCTTTAAATCTCGAAGTATCCCCCTCGGGGTTCATGTATGTCTCTCTCCCCAACATTTGAAGAACCCCTCGGGCCACCACCACTACTACCACTATTACTGATGGTGGTAGAAGAAGAAGAAGCAGGAGATATTGATGTATACAAATGTCGGTGCTGACGGTGTGAATTCAGCGGTCTTCCCTCCAACCCCGCACTGTTCATCGTCTTGCTAGTATTGTACTGCGCACTCATCTGCATCTCATGCTTTCCACGCGCATCCCCGCCAGATCTCTTCTGATGTGAAATGACACGCCCGATGATCAGCAAACACCGCTGGCGTGCGTCTTGAGAGAGAGACAGGTGAAGTTCTACTCCTCCCTGCGAAGACTTCCGCACAACAACAGGAAGACTGATAGATGCAAGGCGGTTTGTGTTATTACCATCAGCCGTGTCTGCATTCGACGAAGGGGGAAGGCAGGTTACTATAAAATTCCCTTCACAGGTGTGAATAACGTCAAAGAGTTGAGCTACCCACTGCAGCGGTGATCTTGGTTTATTATTATTATTTTTATTTTTATTATTATTATTATTCACAGGCTTCATGTCTCCCACGATTTGCCGTGCTAGCACTGTGGGATCTTCTTGCAGTTCTGATATTTTCAACATCTGATGAGAGAGCAGCCACTGCATCTCAGAGAATGGAATCTGCAGCACACGCGATGTTGCATGCGGCCTCAAATGAAAGGCCCCGGCCTCTGTCAGACTACCACTTGCAGCCTCAATGACTACAACACCAAGCTCAAGCAAAGGAGAAGCAGCAAATGTATTATTATTATTATTATTATTAGTCGTAGTAGCACTAGTACTAGTAGAAGACGGAATGGTCCTTATATGTGTCCAAGTATTTTCTGAAATCAGAAGAAGTCCTCGATTTTCTTGCCAGGCTGCACAGAAACCATTTTTTGTTAAAAATCCCTCCACTTGGGTCATACTGTCATTGAAGAACCCGCCAAGATGTCTCTTCAGTAACATGCTCCCTGCAGAGAGGCGGAGAATCCCACTCGAGTGCAAAACAGACTCCATTAAAAGCTGGGAATTACCGACAGTCTCTGTTGTTTCAGGTTTACGATGATTCTTCATTACTGAAGAAGAAGAAGAGAGAGGCATAAAGTTGTGATGTACTTTGCGCAATGCCGCAAGAAAGAACCCCTCCGCACCTCCATTTCTGTGCGGCAAGACGCGCAAGCAGCATGACTCAATAGCGCTCTCAATGGCCTCATTATTCCCACCAGCATGAGGGAAAATCTCCGGTATGACTTTTTCTCCCTTTGCCTCTGCCTCTGCAAACGTCTGCAGAAAACCGCCTGCGCGTGAAGGTACATGCCAGCGACGCAAGCCACAACTAAAGTTCCAGCCGCTATTTGTTATCATGGAAGGTGGTGGGCGTATTAACTCCACTCCGCCACCTGCGAGCAACGTTGATATCACAGCCTCGTTTTCCAAGGGATTGAGTGTACATGTGGAGTAAACAACACATCCCCCTACGGCGCAGAGCTCCACTGCTTGTCGTAAGAGAGCAACTTGAGTGGGAAAAAACTCCATGCCTTTTTGCGGGTGCCACATTCTCCATGACATTACGTCTCTATGTATACGTCCTTCTCCAGAGCAAGGAGCATCCAGTAATACTTTATCGTATCGAGCACCACCTGCTGGGACGGGTTGTGCGGGGAAAGTTTGTCCCTGTATTTGTGTGACGGCAATACTCGGGGAAATGTTCTGCAAACGTTGCGTCAATGTACGTCTTCGAAGTGATGTGGTGTCATTTGCCACAATGCATCCAATTCCGGGAGTGATTTTAGATGCTGAAGAAGAAGAAGATAATAAACCAGACATGTAATCAAGGATGAGAGTTGTTTTACTTCCTGGAGAAGCACACATATCCAAGACAGACTCCCCAGGGCGTGGATCCAGAAGTAGCACAGGCAGCATACTGGATGTAGACTGAAATGAAATAACCTTCTCGTTTGAAAGCGTGGAAAGTAATTGTCTGTTGACAAGAAGTACATTATGCGGAATGTCTGGTGTGTCCATCATGAGAAAGGCGCCACACACGGAAGGCATCCACGAGAGCGGTGTTATACCTGGGCGATTATGCAAAAGACTCTCCACAGCTTTTCCATACATCTGCGATGTATGCACGCGGAAGGCCACCGGTTGTCGACCACGCATGGATTTAAAAAGTTCCATCAGTTCCCTCTCATCCGCCACAATTCCCTGACGAATGAAATAACGAGAGAAGGACGCATTTGGTGCAGTCGCAACGGAATCACGCCTCCGACGTAATGTTGCCAATGCCGTCTTACTGTAGCCAGCAGGAACAAGAGCACCACTGCCATCCCTGTATACATCTCCTCCTTCCTCTCCCTCTTCCTCCCCACCGTGTAGGGACGACGGCATCAATGTGTCCTCAGCCTCCGCCGCGGGAATTACATGATGATTCCCCGCACCACCGTGTGAGTTGCCGAACAACAAGTGGTGCTCCGACAGCAATCGCTCCATCTCCCGCATCTCCTCCGCCGTGCGACACGCCGCGATTGCGTTCTTCACCCAGAGAGAATCAATCATCATTAAATTATTTGTTTCCCGCTCAAGCGCCACCTCCACGGCGGCCCGGGCGACGGTGTAACTTCCGCGGCGCCGCGCCTCGTCTAATAAAAGACCGAGAGCCCCGCGGCGGTGTTGGTGGCGTACATACATGCGCACATCGCGGCGCACGGACTCAGCGCTCTTCAGCGGAGAGAAGAGAGATGACATGTCAACACGCAGCGAGGCGAAGGAGTCGTAGCGGCGGACGGGACAGGCCCGCATTTCTTTCCTCTTCCACCTTCCTTCCCGTGTATGTATGTATGTATGTATGGTCTTTCTTTTTTTTTCCTTTTTTTGATCTTCTCTCTTTGCTTGTCTACATTCAATGCACATAGAGAAAGAGAGAATAGGGGAAAAAGGAAAAAGGAAAAAAGGAATAGAACACGTTAAACCTTCAGGAATAGTACATGGGGCAAGAACAGCAAAGAGAGAGAGAAAAAAAAAATTTCTAACACATTCTGTGCGTGTGGAGCTAAAAAAAAAAACATAGAGACACAGAAGTACAAAAAGAGAGAAAAGTCAACTAAAAATCACACGCAGATATAAATATACATAAATATATATATATATATATATATATATATATATATATATATATATATATGCGTTCATTTATTTATATGTGGGAAGGCATACACGGCGAGTAACACTCCAAAACTCTTCACAAAGAACTGTATACATACTCACACATACACGTATATACACACTCACTCTTCGTGTGATTTATTTCTTCTTCACTTCTTGCGAAATTTGCTTCTCGTATTCCACATTCAAAGAAAAAATTCTATTCTTCCATACTTGTGCTCTTCTTTCCTAGTGTGTCTGTATGGGTGGGTGGGTGTTTTCGTCCTTCGTACTTATCTAAGAATTCAAAACAAAAATAAAAGAAATTCATTACGTCATCTTTCTCCCACACAACCAACCCCTCCCCTCCATAAGTATACATACATCTACATGTACACATGCATAGCAGAAATACGTATATGTCATTCAGAAAAAAAAAAAATGAACGAGGAAGGAGAAAATATGAATGGAAATGAGGATATCAATCCAAAGAGAACAAAAACAAAAGCAAACCCTAGATTACCCTCCGTCCTTCTCGACTAGAAGAAAAAAAAAAAATGGAAAAAAGGAACAACAGAAAAGGCAAGTTAGACAAAGAATGCGGTGAGACAGCATAACATTGTCCTCCCCTTTCCCCCCCCCCCTTTGTATGCGTGATTTATATATGCATACACGCATATATATATATATATATATATATATATATATATGCAGCTATCAACCGTTCTTCAGAGATTCATACACATACCCTACTCACTCTCATTTTATTTCTCTCTCTTTCTCTTCGTTCAACAATATATAAGTATTTTAGGACCTGTATATTTTTATTTGGATTCGTCGACAAGCTAAAAAAAAAAAAAAGGAGGGTATCCCTCTTCTTTACATCCATACTCCATTCTTTCTATTGCCTCTCTTCCTACACCCGCACGCACGCAGTTACACGGAAGAGAGCTTGTCGAGTGCAAAGAAGAGACGTCGTTGTAGTTCCCGCAGGTCGTTCTTCATGTCTGCCCACTCCTCCTCCGTCGGGGCACTCGGGTGCCGCTCGAGGCTGTTGAGTGTGAGCAGCGAGTACTCCACCGCCTCCTGCAGCTGCCGCGCCGGCCCCTCGCTGGTATTCCGCGCGGTGTCGGGAGGCATCGTCCCCACCGGCGCGCCGACGGCCATCGCCCCCTTCGCGCTGCCGCGCCGCTCCACTTTCTTCACCGACTGCCGCCGCCCCTGCGACAACTGCGACGTCGTCGGCGAGCCCGTGTTCCCGCGCCGCTTCCCGTTCGCCGCCGTCGACTTCCCCCCGGCGGGCGCCGCCTCCGCCACCGTCGCGGTCTCGTGCATCTGCCGCAGCTCCATCAGCTCGCGCTGCTGCTCGACGATGCGGCTCATGAGCTGTGCGTTCTCCTCGTTGCGCTGGTTCAGCGTCTGCTGCAGCTCGACCGTGTGATCCCCCGCGTCGCCGCCGTCGCTGAGCTCGTCGTCGTCGTCGCTCGGGTCGAGGGCGGCAAACGGGGCGTCCGCGTCGACAACCTCAACCGGGTACTGCAGGAGCTCGGTCGAGGTGTTCTTTGTCGGGTGCGGAAGAGTGCTCGGAACGGCGGGGAAGTCGACGTGCTGCACGCAACATTTGTTCTCGGTGAATACAAAAACATCAAATTTCATGTCCTTTGCGGCTTCTTGGCCTTTTTCAGTACGCATCATTCCCTCAACTTGCACAGTCACGGCGCCTTGGCTTTTATACTCTACAGAGGCCTCGGTGTTCCAATAAGCATCAATTCCTTCTAATTTTTTACCCTTTGTATTTAATAAACGTATACGCACAAATACACCCAGACTACTCACCACTGCTACCATTTTTCCTTTTGTTTCAATTTGTATAGAAACCGGCTTTCCTGCCCACGTACCCGATGAGCTTGTGCAGTACCACTCAGCCTTACCTCCATCAATTGGTGCAATAGTCACATCATCTGTATCACAATACACAGAAAGTCTCCATTGATCCTGAAAAGGAGTCTCTGTAAAGGGGATGTATACATATGATTCTCCCGCCTTTAGGTTTGCAGATGTAGTGATATAACTATTACTTGCAAAACTATTACTTGCAACAAATGTGGATTTCTGTGGTAATGGGACAAGAGCTTTAAGATACCGTTTCTCTGGAGCAAAGGTTGTAAACACTCTTCCATGTAAGCGAGGGCGTAAGTTTTGTTCCTCCACTTCTTCCTCTCTAGACTGCGCCCGTTGTTTATCTACAGAGAGATAGGATAACACAAGTACTACACGACAGTTTTCTGTAGGCTGAATGCGGATTTGTGAATTACATCGCCAATCAAATCCATTACCACCACGCCCTGTAAACTCCGTCCAAGAACCATCCAAGACCGTACGAACCCAGCCAACCTGTTCAGGTACTGCGGTCAGCTGTATTGGTTTATCTCCAAAAACAGAAAGTGCGAACTCTGTCTGTCTACCGCGTTGACTTGTAAAGGGAACAACCACATATGGCGTTTCACTCGGTTGTAATGTACAGTGAAGCACATTCTCACAGTTGGATGTATACTTCCCTATATCCACCATACGTCCATGAAAATCTAACTGCTTCAGTCCTGCCTTTGCCAACTCTGGATCCCCTTCAAATAGAGCCAAGCCCATGTATACAGTATTATTTTTTTTCTTCTTTGACATACGTGATTCATACAGAACATCTTGAATCATAAATGCCAAATCTGTTGTTTCCGTGATATACAAATAAAATTGTGGATTATCCATAAACGTTGAGAAAATAGGTCTTCCACCAGAAGATGTCGCAGACCATTTATCCGCAATCGTCACACCATAATACGGAAATGGAGATTCTGTTTCCTTTGCAGTGGCTCGGCCATATCCCTCCCGTGCAGTGTTAATGCCAAACGCACGTGCGAGACCTTCCAGTAAACGAAATTTCACCTCACCATAACGCGACGTCTCCCGAGCAATATCGAGATTTTGCTCATTACTACAGCACAAGTTTACAAGCGCATACGAGGCGAGAATCGGGACCTGGTGATCGCGTGTGCCCGCCATGCTAAACAGTACATCAATGAGCAGATCAATCCCGCCAAAAGAGGCAATGATGTGCTGCATCTCCGGGTCTCCGTGGGCGAGGCGGCCCACACAATTAGTTGCCGCCTTTATGAGATTCACAACTTCTTCAGGAGTGTTGCGTATTGTTTCTAGCAGCTTGGGAACAATCTCGAGTTTTTCAAAGACACGCCGGGCATCGGGGTAGAGATCCACAATGGCGGCCACAGCCGTGCATGCAGCCTCCTGCACCTGTTGGTTGGGGTAGCTATAAATTAACTCTACCAGCTCTGTATACACGACGGGTGTGAGCTCCATTTTATTCTTAAGGCAGCCACGACATGCCGCTTCAAGAGCCACGCAGGCCGCTTCTTTACATCGTTCCTCTTTGACCTGTAGTAGCCGTGTCAATGCATCCAGACCCCCAATCTCTTGAAACATCTCACGTCCTGCATCATCCAGCACACTCGCAATTGTCTGGGCGGCGTTCGATCTATAAAACGTAGAGGCAGAGCGGTCTACGAAATACACAAGCCGTTGCAGTCCTCCAAGTTCTCTAAAACTTGCCTTTGATTCCGGAAACAGCACACAGTGGGAGGTCAAGTCATCAAATGTCTCTGGTAAGTTTGCCATAATACGCGCCAGCTCCGTTTGCACCTTCAGTTTCTTCTTTTGTTTACTCTGATGACGTCGTGCTGCAAAACGCTCTGATGCTTCGTCTCCATGTTGAGGAATTCTTTTCAGCTGGAGAAAATCTGCAGCTTCAGTATTTCTCTTATCTCTCAGTGCCTCCTCCAAGCTTGCAATGTGCGATCGCATACGTTCAATCATGTCCTCCATTTCCGCAAGACGTGTGTAGTCAATTGCATTACGTACCGGACGCAAAACAAGTTGCAGCGCCCTCTTACCAAACTCAATCGTTGATTTTGTCTCGCCGCTCCACAGTGCACTACATGAAACCGCCAAGACAAAATGGATCAAGTTCGTCCCACCCAAACTGGACTGTAATAAATATGTCAGTTTACTATCCTTGTACGGAATGTGTACACGTCGTCCTTTATTTTTTGCCTGCTCCACGAGTTTAGACACAACATTACCAAGCGCACTGAGTGATTTGTTGATATGAATCGCCTCCCACATGCTCTCCCCCTTTGCACCGGACTGAGCGAGACGCTCAGATCCTGCGAGATCTACAAGATTCAGCTGCGCGCGGCATCCTGGCATTGAGGGTTCATCCCACTGTAACTTCATCATCATAATCATGTGACTTCGCGAAGAGACAAGATTCATTTCCGTTGCAGATGTAGATCGATTATCAGCGGCTTTTGTATATAATTTCATACTTTCTTCCAGACTCTTCACACGAGACCACGTTGCATCTCTGGCCACATACTCTCCCGTGCGGTCCATATGTATTTCCAGCTGTTTTTGCCCAGACAATAAATCCTGAATTTTCTCCTGATAAATCTGCACGAGCGAGACCTCACACACACTATCCGTGATATCTTTATTCTCCCCAAATCTCTCAAACACCGCCCGGATAAGTCGCGGTGTCAGTCCGTACCCGTCCGGCTTCGACCGGTTCCCCTCCATCGTGTACGTCTTGCCGCTCCCGGTCTGCCCGTACGCAAACACCGAGGCGTTGTACCCGCGGAAGAGCGTGTTGAGCACCTCCGACCCAATCACATCGAAAACTTTACTTTGATCCGCGTCGCGGTCGAAGACGTGGTCGAACCGCGTCTGCAGCTCCGGCCCGCCGTCCTCGCCCTTGAGGAAAAGAGTGTCGGGCATGCGGGCATCGCCGCGACACACGAGCTCCCCCTCGCTCTCCCGCTTCTCGCGGTCGTTCAGCGGGCGGATGCGCACATACACACGGGGACGTGAAACAGCCGCCTTACTCATGCACGCACAGAGTCAGATATATATATATATATGTATATATATATATACCTCGAGAGAAAGAGAGAACCCAATTCACAGCGAAATTTACTTCTTCTCCGTCGTCTTTTACTCGTGATATATATGTGTATATATGGAAAGAAGGTGAAAACACAAAACAAACACAGAGAGAAAAGAAAGAGAAGATGCATGCGCATACAGGAGGAGAAACAATACATCAATAACAGCAACAGAAAGGGGAAATAAATCACGGATGCAGAGGCACAACATTGTCGGAAGGGGGATATTTTATATTTGGAAAAATGTCAAACAGATACCCACAGTATACATTGAGTAAGAGAGCAACAGAGATACCTCTCGGAATATTCAACTAAAAAAAAAATGGAGTGAGTAAGTGGAAAGGATAAACAATAACAAAAAGAAAAAAGATCGAGAGAAAGCAGGAAGCGAGACACGAATAAAATACAAGCAGAATATATATATATATATATATATATATATATTGGAAATAAACCCGCCTTTATCCCCCCATCACATCTTCCTTTTCCTCCTCCAGCAGATGTGTTATATATCCACATATACATATGCACATAAAGAGGAAGGAGACAAAGATAAAAGAAGACAAGCGTGCAGTCAGTCACTGTCACCTGGCAACACATACCAAACAGGGCATGACACGTCCCCCTCCGCCACCTTCTCATACAGCAAAAGATATGAATCCGTAGAGCGAGTCCGTCTCTTCTGCAGAGACTTCGATGGCAGTACACTTACTTGAGTGTCATTTGCAATCATCCACGTTCTAGGCAATGTACCCTCCTCATTACTATTACTATTATTATTGTTATTGTTATTATTATGAGAGTCGTACTTGGCATGCCTCGATGGAGTTGCGTCTGCAGCAAACTCCGTCACGTAGTGTCCAGCAAAAGGAGTGCTACCAATATGTCGTAATACGCCTCGTAGACGATACACGTAACGGATTGCGTTTACATACATACATGCATTATTCTCCTCCCCCTCCTCCTCTTTCTCTTCTTCTTCGTTCTCACCCTGTTCTTTCTCATCTTTTCCACAATTCTGTTCCATTGCATGCGAACCGTTAGTATCATGTCCTTCTGCATTGCATGGATGGGCTGGAGACCTCTCATTTCCTCCTTCATGTGTCGTCATATAATTTACATACTTCCCTCTTTCTCTGGCTACACGCTCGGCCTCTCGCACACATGGCATTAACTTTTTATTTTCATCGTCGAACTGTCCTTCCTCACAGAGTGAATAAAGTACGAGCTCCTCATTGAGAGAAACCGGTGTTTTATCCTTTGAAATCTGCACACCCATCTCCAGACTGAAAGTTGTAGAATATCTATTCAGCTGCAACACAAGGAGCGGTGCCACTGTTCCAACAAGACATCCGCCCTGATTTTGATCCTGCGAGGAGCCGCACACATCGCACACATATTTATCCAGCTTCACGTACTGAAGGGACGAGTTTAGTAACATCTGAATGTCTTCGTTATTATGTTTACATTTCTCCTTCTCTGAAGACGCGGGAGGTGGCCGAGGTGGCGATGGAGGGAACGAACTAATGGAAGGGGGGGTTATTTCACTCGTAGTGTCTATTCTCTCTGTACATGTCTGCATGGTTGGGGACACATTCGTCTCCCTGTGCAGTTTGCTTTGCAGGTTCAGGCACAAGTTCGCGTATATTTGTCGTGTCGCGATCTCATGCTCACAGTTTTTGTTCCCGCAGCGGACGATGTTCAGTAAGTTCCCCTGCACGAGTTTGTTGATCCACACATCAGAGGCATTAATTTGAGAATTGTCTTCATGCGAAGTATTGTTAACATCGGTGGTACTTTCTTCTCGGTTTCTTTCCCCTTCTTCGTCTTCGTCTTCTGCTTCTGCTGTTAGAATATTATTATTACTATTATTATTGTTTTTTTCTCTCTTCTTTTTCTTCTTCTTCTTTTCTTCTTCTATGGATTCCTCTTCAAGAGTTCGAATGAGATCCATAAAAAATTCATGCGCGTCCTGCTGCTCACCAGAGAAAAAAGGACTAGGGAAAAATGAATGCAGTGGAGACATGCTGATTCCATGCCTTATTCTCTCCGGTTGCTTCAGTAAATGCATGAAATACAGAAGAACATGATGTACACTAAGAAAAATGTTCTTCTCCCGTCGTCTGCATGGCGAAGAAGAGTAAGAAGAAGTCGGGGCCGAAGGAGAGAAGGAAAAAGAACACGAGAAAGTTCTTATGCGTTTCCTCTCGTTGTAACTTCTACTCTTGCTTGTCATATCTCTCACAGTATACATCTCACCATATCCACTCTCTTCATCTTCATCTTCTTCATTATTATTATTATTATCTGTGGCATATGTATCCGGCAAAGCACGACAAAAGAGAGGACTACGCAGTAAGAGAGTCAACACACTACACGCATAGCAATCATTCTCGGGATTAACAAACCCACTGCAGTCATAAAATTCATAACTCACCGTTGCTGTTGGTGGTGGTGGTGGTGGAGTTTCATAATTTTCCCGAGCATCATATCGTGGTGGCGACATCTTTGCAGTATTCACCGGGGAGAGAGTTCCCTCCGTGTCTGCGGCACGCGTTGATAAAGGCGGCTTGCAGAGACTCGGTAAAGTATCCGCCCGTGTCTCTCCGGGGTACTCCGGGGACATTACTTCTGCGTGGGAGCTCTTCTCCCGCGCGCTCTGTGGCACTTGGGACAAACTGTTTGAGGATTCACTTGCAGGACGATAGTGTCTGTACACACTCAGCGAGTGCGGGGAAACCGCGGCCCGCAAAGGCGGGGATGTCGGTATAATTGTTCGTGCTGCCGCTGCTGCAGCCGCAGAGGACTGCACTGAGGCAGCTGGCTTCATATTGTATACATGAGAGTTATTCGCTCCCGCTGCTGCAGTAGTAGTATTAGTAGTGGTATTCTTTGGAATCCAATGAGGAAAAAGAGAAGATGACGATGACGGTGCAACTGTTGATTTATGAATATTAGAAGGCAGACGTGCTTTCCCTCCTCTTTCCATCTCTTCTTCTTTTTCTTTTTTTTCTTTTTCTATCGGAGGAATCCTTTTCCTCTGTGCTTCACTATTATTATTATTATTATTATTATTATTATTATCATTATTATTATTATTATTTCTTCCCGGAAGACTCTTGTTTACTTTACACGGCGATATCCCCGCGGTTGCGGGCTCGCGGCCCATTCGACAACTCATCGGGAGGCGCAGCCCCAACGTTGAGGGACTCGCCTGCTTCCGCGGGGAATAATCCTTCCGTGCAGGCCCGGTCACGGGAGCTGCGTAGTGACTCGCAGAAAGTAACTTCTGCATAGGAGGCATTGGTGTGGGTTTCTTAGTCACACACGGGGCTGCGGCGTATCTCGATGTCATCAGGCCCGCATTCGTCACTGTCTTAATATTATTATTATTATTATTGATACTGCCACTACGAGTGTCCTTTCTCATCGGTGATAGTACCATTTCTGTGCGATTTTTCTTTAGTAGCGGTGACAGTGAGGAATTTCTCGGTGTATGTAATTGCTGCTTATTCCCCTGTTTTAATAAATTATTATAACTATTAATGTTACGGGGGTAATGGCGGGGCGGGCCCTCACCTCCACCCACCGTGGATACATTCCGCCGGTCACTCCTACCGTCTGCATCGTCTGAGTAGTCCTCATCACTTGCACCGTCGCTGCTGTCTACGTCGCCCTGCATAGTACTACTATTATTATTATTATTATTATTATTATTATTATTAATATTATTATCTCCCTCTGACGTTCCACTGCGATTTCCATGTGTGGAGGGAAAGGCCCGATTGTTCCTCAAGTACCCGTCGGACTGCTGCACTGAGTACATCCTGGGAGTGTGCATGCGCTTGTTCTCGGCCTCCAATACTTTCCTCCCATGATTCATGTGTAAAATAAATAATTTGTGAGGCTTTTTTTTTTGATTTCTTTTTTGTTTGTTTTCTGTGTGTTTTTATGCTGATTTGTTTGCTTATTTTCTTTTGGTTTTCTTGTCTTCTCAAAAAACACAACAGCACACTTCTTCTTTACCTCTCTTTATGTATGAATGGATGTATGGCGGCTGGGGAGTTATCCCTGTATAAATAAAAATAAATAAATAAAAATAAATAAATATTTAATTAATTTTATTTATTTATTTATTATTTTATGTATATAACTCTCTCTCTCTCTCTCTCTATGTGTGTGTGTGTGTGTTGAAGTCTCCCCTCTCCTCCCTTTCCACTTCTTTCCTTGGCACCAGAGGAGACGTCCGTCAACAGCGGGAGTGGTGGAGTAAAATCCCTTAAGAAAAGACAAACGATAAAAGAAAAACAATGAGTGGGGCGTGTTCACATTGAAGCCGCTCAGAAACAGAGAGAAAGAGGCGCAAGACATTCAGTCAGTGATAATAGTAAAAGAAAACAACAACAACTCCAAATAAAGAAGAAGAAGAAAAAAAAAAAAGTAAGCAATACCATCAGACAAGAAAAACAAAAAAAGGACGACGGTAAACAAAAAAAAGAGGGGGATAATGACAAGAGTAAAAAGTAAACTATTCATTAAAAAGAACAAAAGATATTCATTAACAAGAACACACACATATACATACACACAGTTAACTGACAAGAGCAAAACACAACCAGGTGTAATGGTATGCATGGTCATTTGTGCGCACAAAAACCACTCCCATATATACATATAGATATAGATAGATATAGATAGCTATATTAGCTATATAGATAGATATATAGATAATTGTCCGTGCACGCTGGTAGTGAACTCCACGAACACGTACTGGCATGTGGGACTTTTCATCTCGCTTTCCTACCTACTTACCCCATATCTCCTTTTCTTTTCTTTTTTCTTTTTTTTTTGTTTTCTTGAATGATGAGCGTGGAAATGGAACAAGATGATTAAATCTGCAATTATTACAAATATGCGTTATTTTCTCAGTCTTCTGCAGGCCACGGATATCTACTTCCCCACCCTTAAATATCCTCGTTGTCTCCATCTGGTATTGTTTACTCATCAAGGGAATATTTTATGTTTTCTTTTTTCTTTTCTCGCGTTTTTGCTTTTGTGTTAAATTCCCGTCATTTCACTCATTCCTCACTCTTTCATAATAATTATAATAATAACAATAAATACATACCCACCGCTCTGGTCTCCCAGCTAAAGCAAAATGAAATCCATATATACAATGATCTCACCACACACACACACACACACACAAACAACAAACAGAAAAGCAACAGGAAGTTCCCACCACCACCTACACAGAGAGAGAGAGATAAATAGACATATATTTATATTTATATACAAAGCACGGGAAAATAAAAAAAAGTAAAAACAGATATCTACACCATTATAGCACAGAGGTCCTGTCTCTCACGTAGGCCATTTGCCTGCATTTCCAACCCCTGTTGATCCACCGCAAGCAACGGGCAGCAAAGCAAAAGCGCAAAGTCTGCAGCGACAACCCCCCGCAGGCGGTACCGGCAGCGGACTAAATACCGCAGCCGCCACCCAAAGAGAGTCGTTCCTAATCCATGATAGCAGCACCCACACGGAAGGCCGCATGTAAGCAGGTCGCACACGCACATGACCCAGAAGGAGCGCGGCATTACTCCCTCCTCGCCAAAGAACTTCTCACAGCAGAAGCGGTACGGCTCACGCCCACGCTCCTCCTCCTCGCGGAAAAGAAGATGCGTCTGCTCCGCAATACCACAACGAAGAAAGAAGAAGCGCCATAAACAATGCCCCAGTGCAGATGAAAACCATGGCTCTCGTTCATGGGACTGGCTTGGTTTTCTCCTCCTATGCACATACATCATTTCCTCACCTTCATAATACACCGACGTTCGGGTGTCATTCCCGCGCAAAAAGAAAAAAAAGTCCGCGAGCGGATACGTCCACTCAGCGCGGTCAAGAACAGGCGCGGTGATTACCCGCGGGCCCTCGGTAACTAATAATCTCTCGCGGTGGTAGAACTGCTCCCGCACAGACGCCCGCGAGAGATCGGGTCCATATACATCCACCGCCGTCGACGTCACCCCGCCTCTTGCGGGGGCTAAAGAGGGACGATCCGCGGTCACTCCTAATTGCTGCGGCACCGTTTGTTGTTGGGGCCGGGAAAGAACCATCTAATAAATAAAGAAATAAAGAGGGACAGGAGAAAAGGAAAGAAAAGGAAGGAAAAAAGAAATTCATCATCAGGAGCATGACATTCACTGCAAGGAATTCTTACGCATACACATCCCCTCTCTCCCCCTCTCTCTCATGCATCCTCCATAGAGCAGCACATGAATCTGCATACATGTGAGAATTCAACAGACCTACATGCATGTTTTTCCCTCCGTCCCATCAAAACAAAGGACTCACAGCGTATGACTTCACACACTCATACAAAAATCGAACGCACAAAAGTGCATACATGGAGGAAAAAACTATATACAGAGAAAATAGGTAGAAAGAAGGAAGCAAAAGAAAAAAAAGAAAGGAAGAGAAAAAACAATGGAGACCCAATACGGTGAATGAGATGCACTGAAAGCAAACAAGCACACACACAGAGAGAAATATATGAAAATCAATAATAAAAGAGCATCACGGAAAAAGAATCAATCTGCAGAAAACAAAACAGAAAAGTAAAACGGATAAAAAGAAAAAAGAAAAAGACCAGCAATAATGGGCTTGCTTAAATACACCCAAGACGACACAAATGACCACGTAATACACATAGAGCCATTCATGTTTCAACCTCGTAAAATACATTTCCACGTTATCCTGATACAGCCAGGATATATATATATATATATATATATATATATATATATATGTATATGTACCAAGGATTAAGTTATACAAATCTCTTTCTTTTTTCCTTTTCCGAAGTGTTTGTGTATGTATGCGCTTGTGTATACGTGTGTGGGGTGTTTTGTTTTTTTGTTTGTTTTTTGTTTTTTTGCTTTCGGTCATTATTCCTTGTGGGTGGTATGTATAAAAAATCGAATTAAGCTACTTAACTGTTGTTCCCATTAATCCCTGGTGCATCCACTAAAGAAGCCTTTGCCACTTGTTCCTCCAATATACTTTGTCGCACCATCTCAATATTAAACTCTTGAAGACCATCATCATCATCGCATGTTGGTTTTCCTACAGCTGCACTCTCTTCAGCAGGCTTGTTGGGTACATCCATCGCCGTCTGTGTTTCCACCAACGACGTCTCGCTACGTATTCTTGCCTCTGGCACCTTGGAAGGAAGCAGTGTCCCATTCGAAGAGGAGTCAGCAGCAGCAGCAGCAGCAGAATTTTCATTTTGCAAAGCGAAATACTCCTCCACTGGCACACCATGAAAAATGGGCACACATGCAGGTATATCTATTCCATACCGCCGTGCATGTCCGCCGTTTTCCTCCATCGCACTTGCCACCTCCACAAAATGTCCAATTATCGCGGTGAAGAAGGCGGGGTGGAAGTAGTGCCCCAGACTTTCCAATATAACGAGTTTCGCCCGCGGAATAACAGACGCGGTGCGGTGGCCGTGCGCTGGCGGCATCAACACATCCTGCTGGCCGTGAATAACGAGCGCCGGGCAGGAGAGACTGCGGAGGGCCTCGTCCCGCCCGGGGCACCGGCGAATCGCTGCGGCCTGGCGGATGAGACCCGCCGAGTACGAACTTCTCCGCAGCGAGATTAAATATCTCTTCCTCAGGTAGTCCTCATCCACCGCGAGTGTGCCCGCCAGTAATTTCTTCAGTGACTCAATACGAAAGTTTAATAACTCTTCAAGTGTGCAGTTTACAGGGGGCTTTCGTAGTAAACACATCTTTACCCACATCTGAGGGTGTGGTAGGTCCGGGGCGTTTGTCGTTGACATGATACTTGTGAGACTAAGCACACGGTGTGGGGCGAGGAGAGCCACAGTCTGGGCAATCATCCCGCCCATGCTAATGCCCATAACGTGAGCAAATGGAATACCGAGAGCGTCTAGCAATGCAAGAGCATCACACGCCATGTCTTTAATCGTGTACGGAAGGCGTTCACCAAATGCAAGCGTCTGTGGAAGTAAGAGTCGTGCAGGTATAACACTTCCTCGTTTTTCAATTTTCGTGGAGTGACCAATGTCCCGGTTATCGTACCGCACTACAAAGAAACCAGCCCTCACGAGTTCCTCACAGAATGACTCGTCCCACGCATGCATCTGCATGTTAAGACCACCAATGAGGAGGACTACAGGCATCCGATCGTGGGGGTTACCAAAGCACTGATAACAAAGCTCAATGCGCATGTTGCTCGCAGTGCAGTATCGCACAAATGACACAATCTCTGCGGAGTGCATGACACTCATTTACACTTTGTTCTCTCGTTTTTTCCCTCCTTTATGTCGTTCTTGTTCTTCGAATTTGCGCTTCTTTTTTTTTTCTATTTTTCTCTCCAACGCCTTCTCCTTAGATGACACAGACAAACACACACGCAAAGGGAGAAACTCCCTTCACTCCTTTCCTTATCTGCAGAATGCCTGTTATGTGAGGCGTCACCCAGACATCAACACACACACACACAAAAAAAAAAAGATAGGGGGAGAAAGTAAAAGAAAGAAGAGGAAATGTCACACATCACACTTACCTTAAGCAAAACAAAAATGAAAGAAGCAACAAGAACAGCATCTCATCATTAGAGGGAGAAAAGAGATAGACCAGACCCCCACCTTTTTTTTACCCTTCATTTCTCCTCAGCCATAAACACGTTGAAAAAAAAAAAAACTCAGCACTAGTCAAAAACGATGACAACAGATCTTCTTTACCATTATTCCCCACTCTTGCTCCTTTATTGTTTTGTTTCTATTCTACTCACTAGTCTCTCTCTCCTTCTCACATACAGAGACATATATCCCTCCAATTATTTCGCTCGCCTTAGCTCCGTTGTCAAACAGTCATCTTCTTTTTTTCTGGTTTCTCCCAATCATAATACTTTCCCTTTTTTTGTTTTTTTCATTTCAGTCAGTGGTGGTGGTGCTCACCCCCCTTTGCAGATTCCACAGAATCTCCTGCAGAAAGAGTGGGAACAACACCTCCGGGAGTGAGTGGCACAGGCGTGGCAGCAAGACGAGCTTCGCTGCGGGCCCAATCACGGATGCAATTTCAAGGCCATTCTCGTACGGGACAAGTGGGTCATCCAGGCCGTGCACCACGAGTGTCGGTGTTTTCAAACCCCGCAGGTCATCCACGCGGCTCTTCGCCCGCTGAACTGCGGCTATGTGTCGGCGCAGACACATCGGATCGTCGGGCGCACGCTCAAGAACCCGTCGCAGGAAAGCGCGGCACTTTTCTTCATCCAGGGGGTAAAATTCCCCCGTCACCCGACGTGCGAATTGGTACTTGAAATCAACCAAGTCATTGAGCGATGTGCTGGCCGGTTTGTCCAGAAAATGCAACTTTGTTCCCCATCCCTCCCTCACGCGGCTGGGGTTGCCGGTGTGGGAAAAAAAAATTGTGAGGCTCAGCACACGGTCGGGATAGTGAATCGCCATGAGCTGGGCAATCATGCCGCCCATGCTGCAGCCAACAACATGCACCTTGTTGATGCCAAGCGCCGTCAGCAGATTCATTCCATCCGCCGCCATGTCTTCGAGATGGTACGGGACGTGTTCACCAAATGACAACACCGCCGGTATAACCATCCGCACTACGTGTGGTGCAGGGAAATCACTGAGACGTGTTGAGAGACCAACATCACGATGGTCGTAGCGAATCACATAGTACCCGGCATTGGCAATGCGATCACAGAACTCATCTTGCCACATCATACCAACGCTTGCCATTCCCATGACAAGAAGAACGCAGGGATCTTTTGGGTTTCCAAACGAATTGTAGCATATCGATATATCTACTCCAGTAGAAGCGCATTTCCCAACCTTCACAACAGTGTCCGCGGTGGGAGGCATGGTGATGTGAATCGTTTTGTATATATGTATATATGATTTCTCTCAGATGCAAGTTATATCATTAGATATAGATATAGATATAGATATATTCATACATGGCAATGGAGAAAAAGAAACGCAAGCCAAAAAAAAAAACACGAAGAAAAAAAAAAAGAAATATGGAGCACTCATGTACATTCTGTTCATCTTTACGAAAACACAGTAGGAACCATGAAATAACAATAATGAGTTTGGGGCTGTAGAGAGAATCACAGCAATCAACCCTCAAGCATTGTTAAATTCGTTTCCGTTTCCTCTTTGCTTTGTTTTTGTTTGTTGCTTCTATTCGCATCACTATTGCGGCTACGCTTGTTTCTCTCTTTCCCCCACCCCCTTTCTTTCGATGTCCTTCATTCACAGTCAAAAAGACTTCAAAAAATTTTTGGAATCGCTTGCGTTACAGAATCACATAACTCACAATTTTGATGTTGCGACATTATTATTATTATTATTATTATTATTATTATTATTATTGCCATCACGGCTGCTGCTGCCTGCACGCTTTGCCTGTTGCATGTTTGCTACGACTGCCGCAACAATCCTCTCACGGAATGCGGGGTGCAACACATGACCGAGACCGTCAAACGCCACAAACTTCGCATGCGGAATCAAACTCACGAGTTCTTTCCCGTTCGCAAACGGTACGATGGAATCTGCGGTGCCGTGCAGAACAACTGTGGAAACATCAATTCCCCGCAAGGCTGCAGCGCGGCTGGATGCATTCAGCATGGTGACACACTGCCGCACCACACCGCTGAAGTCGGAGCTGCGCCGAAGCATCCGCCGCACCTGCACAGCACACGCCGCCCGATCAACCGGATACAATGACCTACCACCACCCGCAGCGTGGTGCACAATGAAATTAACGAGTGTGTCCAGAAATGTATCCTCATCCTTTTGCGAAGGCGAGCTTCTCCCACCTTTTTTCCCGCGGCATGACGATGGCACTGCAAAGCCCCTGCGCGCGGCGACTGTGGCTACATTGGCTACTGCAAGTGCCTCCCGCAGAGACGGCCGCACGACGTGCGGGGAGCTGCTGTGCGTTGACATGAGTGAGAGACTTGCCACGCGTTGAGGGAAATGAATGGCCATCGCCTGCGCAATCATCCCGCCCATGCACATGCCCACAACGTGTGCACTTTGAACCCGCAATGCATCCAGCAGACCGACGCAGTCCTTCGCCATGTCCTCCAGCGTGTACACCTCCCGCAGGAGTTTGTGGCGCCCGGGGGCAAGACTCGCATACGCCAGCCGTGCATGCAGAACTGTCGTGTCGCCCAACGTCCCAAGCCGAGAGCGCGACGGAGGCGGAACGGAAGAATTATTATCGCCCCATATTTCCGCCGAGTCATCCTCATGGGAATTGATGGGAGGAGGAGAAGATGCAGGCACAAGCTGACAGCCTGAGAGAAATGTACTTCGCCCTATATCCCGGTTATCAAACCGAATGACGTAATAACCCCGCGACGCTAAGGACAGACAGAACTTCATATCCCACACGAGAGACGGGGAGGCGAGTCCCATGATAAGAAGAACCACGCCACCACCACTGCCTCCTGCAGCAGCTTCACGTTCTCCAAATGTCTGGTAGCAAAGTTTGATACGAACGCCTGTACTACCACAAACCCCAACGTCCGCAAACTTCTCTTCAAAGTGAGAAGCGCCATGTGAAGATGAACTGATTTTCTCAGAAGATATTTTCTCTTTTCCATTTGTGACCTCTTCTGAAGCTCGACGGTTTCTTACAGTCTGTGATATGTATGCATGGCCTTCCTTCCCAACATCGGGCATATTCACGTCACGTGTATTATTCATCTCCCTCGGTTTTTGTAGGAAAATATATTTACTGCGGAAGGAAAGAAAGGAAGAGAGTCACTTCCTTTTTTTTATGTGTGTTGGTTGGACATACGCCCCACGAAAATAAAGAAGAGGAAAAGGAAGAGGAGGAATGAAAGAATTTTTCTTTAATCCATAAAAAGTTGAAATCAGACACACAGACCCACATATATACAGAGAGAGAGAGAGAGCAAAGAAACAAAAATGAAATAAAATAATTAAAACCAAAGACATTGACAACCATGATAGAAAAGAAAAGTTAGCAAAACCATTCAAAGGCAAATCCAAAATAAAAATAAAAAAATAAATACGATCATGACAATTTCACTGAACGTCATTCTAATAGCCAAGAGAATCACAAACACCTACGTTTTGTACTTATTCTCATATCTCTCCTTTGCTGTACTTAAATGTCACAAAACTATTTAGAAAAAAGAGGGGAAGAAAGAACATACGGATCCTGAGGTGACCACAGCAGTTTCAGTTTGCACCTCATCTTGGTACATTCTATTTCCCAGTTCTGTGACGTAGTGTGTGGCTACGCCCTCGGACCCCCATAGTTCCGCTTAACGCTCCTTGCTCCCACACAGTGGGGAATAAGTTGTCTTTGGCTGCGGTAGACCCAAGCCGTTGGCATCGTTCCTTATGATCTGGTTGCCCATGCATTCCCCAAAGTTACGAGATGCTGCATCTGCCGGGTTTACTTCACCGGCCGGATAGAAAGAGATCACTCGGGTGTCCTTTTCATGGAGAAGCACATTGGTATATTCATATGGGCGATTGGGTGCATTGCCTCGAGAAATGCCTCCATAACCATTTCCCTTGCGTGGTGCAAGCACAATGGAAACATGGCCACCATAAAAAAAAAAAAGGTCGCAGTCTTCGCTGCCATTTTGTTGTCGTTGGTTTTATATCCCACGCAAGGCCCAAGTCAGGCCATACCTGTCGAAAGCTCCGCTCCAGGTCGCGGCGTGCAGGTGATGAAGGGGCCAGGTGGTGGATGGTGAGAACAACATTTCCGTTAATATCCACAGAAAAAAATTTACTGCTACCCAGTGATGCCGAAAAAACACGGGAACATATTTTATCTTCTTATGAAGAATCTGTGCCGTTACCTTTCGTGCCTTTGGTTCTGTTAAATTGGGTAAACTACCACGCGGAAGGGCCAACTGAAGGGGAGGCACCTCGACGATGTGTCGTCCAATTCGATGTTGGACGCTTTCCCCCTCGGTAGGTCGCCGCCATGCAACGTCCCTTTGGCAAGGTGGCCTGTTTGCCATGGGGAGGGGAATCGCCGAGTCAAGCATCATTCCCGGCTACCAGACCCACTCGCAGTCTGGTAGGTCCAGCACGTTTTTTATTGTCTCTTGCGATTTCTTCGTGCCATCTTTAGTATCCGTTACTTATCATTAGACATTCCTCCTTTAAAAAAAGAAAAAAAACCTCCAATTGCAAGTGCTTTTTATTTGACTGCTCTGGAAAAAATGAAAAATGCGTGTATGAAAGAGCATGCTTTTCCAGGGAAAAGCCTGTTCTTTACAGAAAGGCACACATGACATACATCAACAAGAAGGAAAAACAAGGAACGGGTAACATAATTGAAAGTATCGTGATGACTTCTCGGAGTTTTCAACGCACGTAAGAAAAAGAAAAAAAAAGAAAACAGGGAGAAACAAAATTAATATAAAATCTATATACGATGTTTAAAATCAACCAGAACATTTGGATGGGCGGGTTTTCAGAGTCTCCCCCTTCCCAGAAAGCACCCGCCGCAAGGTGAGGTGAGTGGGAAAAGTGACTGAAGAGGGTCTAAAGGGAATCAAAATGAGATTCACCCAAACGCAATGTAAGCTGGAGCCAAATACGGAAAAAAAAAGAGAAAGATGAACATAACAAGTAACAAATGGGCGGTTAAAAGACGTCAAAAATAATATAAATAGATTTACCCTCAGACAGCTTCTTTTCGCAAGCTCCTAATAGTAATAAATATAATTATTGACGCGACACGCTCCGACCCAAAGCGGTATGGCTAAAGAAAAAATTAGTAAACAAAAAAAAAGACGTACGCCACACATTCTCTCAAGAATACATAACCACGTACATAAACGAGGGAGACAGGGAGATAAGCAGACAGAGATATACATATGTCAGAAGAAGAAAAAAAAAGCCACATGCTACTACCATTTACTGTATGGCGATGAGACGGTCATCGTCAAACATAGCCCACTCCATGCGTTCACATGCTAAAGAGGAAAAAAAAAAGATATGCAGTTAATACTGATACGATGAAAGAGGGAGGAAAGGAGGAAGACAACAAACAAGAATGTGCATGTGATAAATGATGTAAACAAGTAAACAAAAAAAAAAATATTGTTCCACATAATAAAAACAGGAAATACGCACACGGAAGAAATTTCTCTTTTTGCTGATTTCCTTTGCTCCTCTGTATTATCACATATGATTTACTCTCCCATGTATTTTCCCTCAGATATAACAAACATCCAAAAATGCATACATACACAAAAACAAAAACAAAAACAAAAACAATAATAACAATAATAATAATAATAATAATGTTGATGATGCTGAAAATATTAAAAAAAAAAAAAACTGCCTCGCTTTCTCTCTCTCTCTCTCTCTGATCCCTTTCAGTCATCTTTCCTTTTTTTTTCTTGTTGTTATTTTGTTTCACATGTAGTTTTACCGCCGCACGTATGTCTTCGGCGCCGCAGTCTCCGGCGACTCGAGCATTGCCTCTGCATCCGAGACCATCAGCATGAGCCGCCCCAGAGAATGCTCCGTTAATACCTTCTCGCGCCCATCCTTCATCTCACTGAGGCGCAGCTTCGTCTTCGGAATTGTCTCCCTCGCGTAGTGAATAAACCGACGAACACTACCGAGCCGCAGATTGTAATTTTGTATGGCACCAAGACGATCCAGCGTGGTGAGAAACTGATATGTTGTTGCTGCATTCGACGGCTCATCCGAAACAGAAATAACCGCCGCCGTCATGGCTGGGCCGCCAAGAGCAAACTGAAACATCGCACGTGGCTCTGCGGGGTTTTTATCAAGAATGCGTGTGTAGTGAATAATGCCGTTCCCCACACTAGACGCAAAGAGAGAGGAAAGAATAATATCTTCTTCATCTCCTTTCGTGTGCGGTGTGTTTTTGCGGATCTGTTTTAGAATTGCAGATGCGACAATTATTCCACGCTCGTCTCCTTCCCTACCGGTGGCCTTCGACAAGGCGAGGTCCAGCAAGTCGCTGAACTCCTCTGCGTCCTCCACAATCTGATAAATAACACCGCGAACAACGTTTCCAAAAAGCGGGGACTGTGCCACGCAGAGAGAAACTGCACATGGTCGCTCTGCTATTAAATCTGTCACTTGGTCGTCCTCAAGAAGACAAACGGAAATACTCAACTCGGATCGGGGCTTCATCTTTGCAAACACATCCTTCACTAGCCGCTTGAGTATATTCCAAGAAAACCACTTGGATGGCAGGTGTGCAGGACAGTTTGCGTCCGCCATGAGAAGCCCCACATTACATCCCAAGACGAATACATCACGTAACTCATCCAAAGCCTCAATGAATGCCGTAGTATCATCGTAAGAAAAGTTAACAATCTCATTTGTATCAAACTTTTGCATCTCATCCGAGTTTGGCTTCCCTAGTATCGCCGTGCAGCCATCCACCTCAACATTCTTCCCACCGTTTCTGTCAAGAAGAAGAACTTTTCGTACAGCTGTTGTCATAGATGGATTCGTATTGCGTGTATTTCTACTCCTATCCGGATCCACCTCCTTCTTGTATTCACTATCTTGCGTGGGCTGCACGTCCTTGAAGTACATGCCAATTCTCTTCTCACTCCCCTTGCGGGTTAACTCACCGTTGTTACTTGCATTGAATGAGGTAGTATTATTATTATTCTGATTATTGCCATTCTGCTTCATGCCCGGCTGCGGCGTGGAGGAGGGTGACATTCCATTCGGCCACTGTGGTGGAGCTAACGGTCTTTTTGACAGACGCGACTCTGCCAAGCTCTCAGAGCTTCCTCCCATCCCTTGTTGCTGCTGCAGTTCTTCTGCTTGTTGTTTCGCCATGACGGGGCCGAAACTATAAAACATATTTAGTGTGGAATTCATGCGTGTAAGCGTCATACTGTTGTGACGCGACAAACCACCACCATCAACCCCGTCTCTATTGTAGTTGTTGTTACCAACCTTTGAGGTTGAATTCGTTGAGAAATCTCTTCCTGAGGGGTCACGAATTCCATCAATGCCATTGTCATAGCTGATCCCTGAGGCATTTGTTAGAAAACTGTCTTGTAGATGGAAACCACTGTTCACACGATGCAGCTCCGCATTGGAGCTGGTCTTGCTGGGGTTATTCTCAACGGCAAAAGACCCTCCATAGCCCGAGCCAAAACCCAAGATACTTCCAGACCGCTGAAAACTGTTTGTTCGACCATATCCAACAGGCCCTTGGAAATACGCAGATGTATTAGAATGAAAACTTCCATACGGTCCCATATTTCTATTTCCATTGAAACTGTCGGTTTTATAGAAACTACTCGACCGACCACTATCACAACGGAAACTCCCTCTTTGAGAACCCTGCGGATGGAACAACGCACTGCTTTTCCTCTGGAACTCCGCGTTGGCCCTTCTGGAAGGAAACGAATGCGGGCTGGAAGCGTTATATCCCATGTTCCTCACCGGAGGAGCATACATGTTGTTGGGGTTTGGAACCCCGCATCCACCAGGAGCCACGCCCGGCGGCATTGGGTTGTACGGCATTGGGGCCATTCCCACGCCCGGCGGCATTGGGTTGTACGGCATTGGGGCCATTCCCACGCCCGGCGGCATTGGGTTGTACGGCATTGGAGCCATTCCACCGTACGGATTTTGCATCTGCTCCTGTGGGGGATGTGGGCGGTGGCCACCGGCGCCACCCATTGCGTAGCGCCCATGTTGCCGTTGGTTATTTTCGTTCCATGTAGAATACTGATTCATTGGATGTTGATACCGGGGCATATAAATATTCAATTGTTACTTCTTCTTCTTTCGTGCTGGTCTCTTTGCCCTTTCCTACTCTCTGTTTTGTTTATTGATTATCCCGTATGTATGTATGTATTTATAGGTTATTCCCTACTACAACTAAAAACGACCTCTTCTATAAATATTTGATATCCCAAAAATTCCTTTGACTTTTGTTCAGTATATTTATTTATTTATCTATTTATTTATTTATACTTATATTTTTATTTATTTATATTTGCTTCCTTCTATCACGATTTGGTGACAACGGCACAACTCACTGGAAATACTATTCTCTTCATACAAAGGGGAAAAAACAAAGCAGAAAGAAAAATAAAATCAAACAAACAGATATTCCCACACATCCACACACGCCCAGGCATATATAAAGTTTTTGAGTGGTAAGCAAACAAACAAACAGAGGGGGAAATGTTGGTGGTGACAACTAAACAATACCAACACAGACGCATGAGTCTGCAGCACGAAAGCGACTAAAAAAAAAAAGGAAGAACCCCGCGCCGAGAGAATGAGTGGGCCTCACAGTAGTGGACGGCGTCGTGTTCTTTTTTTTTTTTCAAACGTACCCATGCTTCCGCTACGCATGTAGCGCCACCAAACTATAAGGGTTGTTTTGCTTCATCCTATCCTTCCATAAAATGGTTTCGAACCACATCTCCGAGCAGCTTTAAAGGGGCTCAGATTCCGTTGGTTCCATGACCTTCTGAGAAACGACTGCGCTTCCTCAGCAAACGACCCTTCACCTTCTCCGCCTCCGGCCTGCGGGAACAAGAGGGGGAGTTCGAAACCAATAAACTAGAATTTATTAAACCAGAAAACAATAAACTAGGGCTTCGATCACCCTCCAGAGGCGGTGCCTCAGATTTTGTTTCAGGAGGTGTAGGGCAAGGGTCGTCGAGCTGGAATAGCTCGCACAGCATCTTCGCGAGTTCCTTGCTGAAGAATACTGCTGGTTTTTCCAGCGAGGGTGTACCGTGCTTGGTTCGAGGAGCTTCGAGGCCAGGGCGCAGCAGAAGGTGAGCCGGGGTTTCCTCGCATACATGAGACTTAAACCAGGACTGGTGGTTCTTCTTCATCTCATGTTGGTCGTGTATTTTCCATAGATGGACACGAAGTGTGTCTTCTGTTGCGAAAGTCGCGGGGCGGTGGGGGCATTTGAGTGTCTTTGTCACTATGGCGATTGTCTTTTCCTTTTGTCCGTCCTTAATCTCCACTTCAACCCCGTGCGTGGGTGTTGCCTTTGCACGTGGTAGGTGAGCCCAGTGCGACTTGCATACGTCTTGTCGCAGGCGTCACATCTAAATCTATGGGTACTCGCATCGGTTTGTGGTGGCGTGGGCGCATCATCATTGTGTTTTGCCTTTTTATGCGCCCGCAGTGCGTCTTTGCCGAAGAACTGCAGTTCACATTCGTCGCATGGCCATATGCTTTGCTCTGATTGTAGGCGTCTTCTCTTTGGTGGGGCAGATCGGGGCTCAATTTCAGGCAGTTGCTCATTGGGGTGAGCTCCGCTTATGTGCCTGTTTAACCAGGTGTACGCATATGATTTTTCGCAGAAGGGGCACCTTTTTCGTTCAGCGTCCAGCACAGCGTTAGCATCATCCGATTCTGATTCTTTGCGGGGAGGGGATCTGCGTCGTCTGCTGCCTACAAACGTTGGAGGGGGCAGCGGCTCTGGCTTCCCCGGATGATGTGCTCGTACGTGCCGTAGTGCCCACCGCACATGGTGTGTACTTTCACAGTACGGACAGTATAATCGATTTGTGGTCGGATCAACTTCGAATGTTGTGGCGTTGACTTTGCTGGGGTTTTCTGGGAGCTTTGGTTCGGGTCGATCTGGGTGTATCCTTGCCAGATGCTGAGGGAAGCAGTGCGGCACATAACTGTTGACACAGTAGGGGCACTGATATCTTTTTCTCTCGGCATCCGCGAACTGTACGGTGGAGATCTCGTCTACTGAGGCAGCTGTGGTGAGTAGGCATTCGTGGCTTTCAAAGCGGTGCTTTTCGCGGTAAACCTTCTTGCATGCAGGGCGACAAAAGTGAACCCTCAGTGCGAGTGATGGCGCTACGCGCAGGGACGTGTAGCTGTGGAGCCGTTCTAACCTTCGTTTTGTTTCAGGCCTCCCAAACGCAGCGCCACCCCAGACCCGCCTGCCGACGCTAAGGGCCTTTAACCGCACCCAAGGCACGGTCACAGGCTCACCACTTCCCCTCGGAGAGGGCACTGGTCCCTGGCACCACGTAGAGGCGGCCGGCTTCGCCAGGGCCGTGGTGTTCGTCCCGCAGAGGGATTCATTGTACACGCCAAGCAAGAGAGCCCATGCCAACACGACAACAAAATGGAGAGAATTAGAAAAGAACGTGCGACAGAAATCCGTGTCTGCCTTTCCAAGCATCCCCAGTCAGTCGGCGTGTAGTCTGCCGCCCCCCCCCCAGGCATGTCTCTCCGTGTCCCTCGCTCCTCGTTCTCTCTTCTTTTCCGCCGAGCCGGCACCAAATGTGAGTAGGTGTGAATGGGAGTTCCTGCACTGAGCTGTGTGGAGAGGGGGGAATGTAAGAAAGAAGGAGAAAGAAGGCGGGGTGCATTGTCAACAGGAGAAGGAGGGGAGAGAAAAAAGGAAGTAGGCAGATGTATTCGTAGGATGCAGAAGGCAGAATAAGAGAAAATAGAGCAAATAAGGGGAGAATTCATCACAGAATGAAAAAAAGGAAAAAAACAAGAAATGTAGAAGCAATTTAAACAAAACAAATGTTTATTTATTTATTACCGGAAGGTAATAAATATGAAAACAGCGCTTAGTATAATGGAGTTCACATCTCTGTCTCTCTATGGTGCCCTTTTGTAAGTCCCACACGCGCACAAAGCGAAAAAAAAAAAGCATGGGAAAAAACAAAAATAAGGCCCACGGTTGTTGTTGTTCTTTTTTTGTTATTTGCCTTCTACTCCTTAATTCACCATCTCGACCCCTTCACTCGCACTTAAAGCGAAAATTTTTGATACTAGTAATAAAAAGCCTGTAGTCATAAAATCCCTTCCCCACGAAAGCTTTGTTTAAATTCTTCACATACTATAGATGTATAGATAGATAGATATATTGACCACCGTGCATATGCCTGCACAATCCTCCACAAAAAAAAAAAGCCCATACATAAAATTCACAAGCACATACGTACAGCGAGTAGAGTGAAGGTATATGTACATAATAAAATTTAGGAAAAAGCTATTTATATTTACATTTATATTTCTAACTGCAGCATGGCACACACACATACACGACACATGGCTTCTATCTTTGTTTGTCAAGAATCGCTCTGCAGAGTCCTTCCCCGCCCATCCATCTGTTTTCATCATCCTTCTCCTTCACAAACTCATCACTGAGCTCCACAAACCGCCAGTACTGAGAAAGTGGTCGTAACTTCCCGACTCCGAATCGACTCTCCTCGCGCCCAATGCTCGGATTCATTATGTGCGCCTCATCGTATGATACCACAAGCTTGGTGGTGTTCAGCACATTCCGCTTCATTAAGTACAGTGCACGCTTTATCGATGTTTGCTCTTCAAACTTCCGAAGCTCCCTCACCTCCTCTCGCTGCATAACAGACCAGAATCTCGGGGCCTCGGTTCGCACGTAATTGTGATAAATAAAAGCCGTGGCGGGACAGTAACTATCCCAGCCGTTTGTCCATAATCGCACAGTGTACAGAATTTCCTCGCCATCAAACAAAAACGGGAGATACGGATCAAACGGCACATCCCTCACAAACTGGGCATCGCCAAAGATGTATCCAGCCGCCACAAATCCCTGCAGAACAGGGTGGTCCCGCATTGTAATCCACCTCGCCCCCAACTTGGGAATGTTGTTGTTCAAAATAACGCCTTTGCACATGCTCATAACATCGGTCTTATTAATTTCCGCGTCGGGATCCTCTGGTGTATATCCATTGGGATAATACGACATTACACCTCGTGTAGGCATTAGTCGTGCCCGTTCAATCATTTTTATATCCCACCCCGGTGAGAACCTTGAGTGGCTATCAATCACCATATAATAGTCTTGGCCATTATAGAAAAGACTTGTCAAGTAGCGACCATATGTCGGTCCCTTTGCATCATCTGGACTTCCAAAGCGTGTAACGACCTGACAACCGTTTATAAGAGACTCCCCAGGCATAGTGTTTACGTCCTGTACATCCTTGCTAAGCAGACATGTAATGATATCATTATCCCGCCCTTCGTGTAGAATAGGAGCCTGCTCAGGGAAAGCCTTGGATACACCTGCAGTCGCAAGAAAAGGAATAAAGTCCTTCCATCCAAATATGCGAGAGCGAGTCGCTCCAACGTTCTGAAGTACTTCAGGTGAAACAATGCAACTTCCATCTACTTCAAATCTCTCCTCACTAATACCCAAATACACTCGGAATGGATTAGTTGCACGCGTAAACAAGCTCTCCAAAGTGGTCACACACTCTTTATCACGGAAGGCAGCAATGGATACAAAAATAGTGGCGATCTCTATTGGTATACGTGCAGCTGGGAGATCGGCTGAAGAAAAATGTTTGATTTCATTCAATATTGGATATTGTTCCCTCGATGAGAAGTTTACAGTATACAGTCCACATATCAGAAGTATGAGGAGCAGAACGGAAATCAAAACGATTGGGAGAAAAGTCTTTGTTCCTCTTTTCCCCCGATGAAATTTTAGATTCTTTCCAAGCCGCCGTTTATTCATGACTCGTGAAAATGAAAAACAAAGAAATATATACGTATATATTTGTCCGTTTGTACTGAAATCACGTGTTCTCTATTTGGGTACGTAATCCTTTTTGTTTCGTTTTGTTTCTCTTGAAGGCTTTCCTAGGCAACTAAGTAAAGAAAAAAAAAAGGCCGAAAAAAAAAAGAGTAGTATCCTTGTTTTTCTTTGGATACAAAGAATACTTCAGCACAGCAACAGTGTAATCAATACCCCACAGACATTCAAAAAAAGAGAAAAGAAAGGAGTTTCACACACGGGATAAAAAAAAAGAAAAACACCATCGCAGAATATTGGGCAATTTCCATAGCGCCCCACTACCACCACCACCACCACCGCCGCTTGCTCATTATTGCATGAATTTTCTTCGCCACCATCGCGGTGATGTTCCGCGAACGAACTGAAGAAACGTTGTGCAGTCCTCAAACAGCCCCGTGTCGCGGCCGAGCTCCCCAATCAACGCCACCGGCAGGCCCGGCTCCAGCTGCACCGACACCATCGGGTTTCCGCCAAGCGAGTAGGGCAGTATTGGGGCAATGCTGCGCATGCTTCCGTTCACATAGGGCTCAGATAAGAGCGGAGTTATGATGAGATCAATATCTCGAAATTGCTCATCTGTTGCCCGCACAACGCTATCACGGGTTCGCAGTGCTCGGTGGTAATCAAGCGTTGTCAGTGATCTGCCGTAAAAGATTGCGGAGACTAACCCGTCCGGGAGTTCATCCAAAAGTCCAGACTGAGTCTTTGTCCCATCGCTTTTTGGAGACGATGACATTATTTCTCTTCTTTGGTAGTCAACGGGGCTGTAGAGGTGATCAAATGCCTCCGAGAGCTCAAATAGAGAAATCGTTTTTATGGCTTTTACTACAGCCTCCATGTCTATGTCTATTGTGAGGGGTATGACTTCAAGCACCTCATTCTTCCTCATGGCGTTTTGAGTTGTGGCAAGACAGAGAATACGACGACGAAATTCATCTGCAGAGATCAAATGTTCCTTACAGAGTGCATCAATCCAATCGGCAGGATAGCCAACAGATAATACAATGTGGCGGCCTTGAATCTCATCTCCAGTAGTGGATACATTATTATACATATTAGGGTAACTATTTCGTCTTCTACCACCTCCTGCCAAATGATTATTAGTACTGATACCACTACTGTTACTACTACTACTAATAGTAAAGCTGTTGTTGCTACTGCTGGTAGTAGTAGTAGTAGTAACAACACTATTACCGGTGGCATTACTGCTTCCAATATTACCACTCTTGTTATTCCCAAACTCTACGTTCACGCCACCTCCACTCTTTGATTCCTTTGGCTCTTCTTCATTAAAGTAACTTGGTTGAATAGCCGAAGTAAATACCTCCCATAAGTAAAATATGTCATCAAGACGAGCTGCAGTTATGCCAATAGACATGGAAGGAATTACCAAATGATAATCACCAGTGCATGTTGCAAAAGACTGCGATGTTGGTTTAAATGCAGCCACATCGTAGTGCACCGGCGATGTCATAGCCGCTGGTCCCATGAGAGCGGAGCTAATTGCATAATTACACGCCTTTTGATGTACTGCCACCGCAGCCGGATTCCCAGGTGCAATAATACTCGCCTCGTCCATTGTTAACGGAGTCAAACACGCCAACTTCCCAATAAATTGAGCCCCATGCAGACGCAGCCAAGAAACAAAAGAAAACTCTGTGTGCGGCATCTGATGCAGAAGCTGCGAGTCGGCGCCGTAACGTGTGCGGAAATCACATACATCAAGTGCGTCGGAAACACCGACGGCAACGCCACTCAGCATTCCGTCCGAGAGGAATGTTCGTTTCAAGTCTCCTTCGCCTGCGACCTCAACAAAACACAAGGGCGGGGGGTCGATGTGCTTCGCCTTTGCGGAGGCCCGCCCGCTCGCCGTGAGAGCCTCCGCGCGCTTCCGCATTTCCTCCACAACACGCCGCTGCTCTGATGTTTTGTGATGCAGGCAACTCATCGCCCTTCGAACGCCCTGAGTTCCCGTCATCTCTCCCTCTCTCTCTCTCTCGTTTTGTTTTTCCCTTTTCTTTCTTTCTTTCTGAGTCTATTGACCACGCCCAAAGAGAATGGGAAGAAAGAGGAGGAGATGTATACACTAAAATAACATCAAAAAGAAAAATGATGATAATATTCAAAGTAATAAAGAGGAGAAAATAAACGCATAATAGTGGGGAAGGAAAAGAAAGAAATTAAATAAATAAATGCATAAAGGTCAAGGGAAGGGTGCTCTTCTTGTTTCCCTCCTTCTTTTTTGTTGTTGTTTCATTCTTCTTCCATCTCCTACCAATGTGGAGACCAGCTGCACCAGTAATGTGGGGCCTCTGGAGTTCCCAAGAGGTTCTCCTGTTTTACGGCAGCAGAAATGAGCTGCGTCACCCTATCCTCAATTGTTTCAACCACTTCAGAACGACTGCGATCTTCCACCGCCGCCGGATCGTCGTTTGTTTCTTTGGGAAGAAGCTCAAACACTTGACTCACATTTATGAAGGGCGTCTTTGTATTTACAATCGTGTTGTTATCGTTGTTACTTGGAAAAAGTTGAATAAGACCACCAGAGCGCTCCAACTGTGGATCCGGAAAGACATTTAGAATGTCCTCGTTCACCATGGGGAGCAGATCGTCAATGAGTTTCACAATAATGGAGGAAGCATCAAATAATCGTGAAGAAGAGAGACGCTGCTGCAGCAATGTTACTTTCCCTGCAGGGGCAGCATCACATGTTGGTTGATTCGCCGTGAACGGAGGCAGTTTGCGAGCCGCATCCATGTCAGCAGACGATGACACTACTTCTGATACCGCTGACAATGCTTGTGGAACTGGAATTACAGGGGCTGTTGTTGTTCTCCTATCTTCCTCGCATGTCACTTCAGACAATGTTGGTTTCTCCACACGTGCCTCCGCAGCACCACTCTCTGGTGGAGTCATCATAACGTGTTCTCCTCCCACCCTCGATAAATCTGGCAACATGGAATAGCGTCGTCGTCCTCCACGGGTGGCAGTGGTAGTAGTAGTAGTAATAGAAGTAGGAATGTTGTTTGAATCCACAAATGAAGTTCCCGCTGCTTCCTCCAGGGATGTCGCCATGACAGATGCACTCGTCGATAAATCAAAAGACTGTCGTAATGCGGTAACTGCTACTGCCCCCGTTAATTTCATGTATTCTCGATTATTTACATTCTGTGGCATTGGTGTTGTTGTTGTTGTTGGAAAACCACTCTTTACAGTCTCATCCAAGTTTGTGCCGTCACTGGGAAGGGGTTGAAGCGGTAATCTCCCCCGCCACGGGACGCGCTTCATCCCCTCAAGCCCGAACTTAACTATACCAAGAAGATCACGACTGTATCGTAGGATGGAATAAAGGGATTCCGCTGCGCTGCTGAGAAACATGCCGTACGGACACCGGAGTGGAAGTGGTGTCACCATGCATCCAGTGAGACGGAAAATGGTTGGATCTGTGCATGGAAATGGTGATGTATACGGCAATGCCCCTTCCATTATATCTTCGCTACTCATGCCACTCCCTCTTCCTCCTCTTCCTCCTACTACTTCTAAAGAAGACGAAGAAGAACTTGTGTGCCGCCTACACATCGAACTCTGGGGCAGTGGCTGCAGTGCATGTACACCGAGGTGATGTGAGGCCAGATGCCCAGAGACAACGTCCACAAAAAATGTTGTGCTTTCTCTTTGCCTCACATCAAATAAATACTGCAGCATACTCCACTCAGCCAACTCGTGTGTATACAGGTGGATTGCATCCAGCCACTGGGCGGCGTCTGCAGATGTTGCCTGGAAAGCAAGACGTAGTAACGGGGCATAACGGGGCGCCTCCAGTTTGAGAATTGTCAACCGCAGTCGCTTTAGAAATGACCCTCGAAGTTCTCTTGTCCTCCCCCGCCTCGCACGTGATGACTTGGAAACAGACCGGCGTCCCTCATGTAAGTCTCTTCCATCTTTTCCTCTATCAAGTGGACTATCATCAATAACTACAATTTCTCTCTCCTTCATTGTTTTCTTTTGTGAAGTTTCCATTTCCTCTTCTTCCTTTTCTCCTTTTTCCTCCTGCTCCTCCTCTCGCAATTGTTCTTGCATACATCCCCGGGTCTCTTCTAGCAGTGCAATCAACTGTGATGCAGGTCGGGGGTACTCCGCCTCGGAGACTTTCTTGGAGGACAGCACACGGTGAATAAAATCGCACAACGCCACAGCCCTGCCCTGATCAAACGCAATCTCAATCAATCGTTCATACCGCGAAATAAGTTCCTGTCTGTTCCGCTGAGAACTTGGGGCCGGTCTCGTCTCCATGCTCTCCTTCACTTTCTCTTCCCGTTTAAATGAAAGAAACAGTGGTGCATCACTGGCATGAGAGTTTTTATGGATTGCTTCCTTCTCATTCCCCCGCTTTGTATGTTGCTGCTGCTCCTCCGGGTGCAATGTATTCCCCTCACGGCATTGTGTACTGTACTCAGAGATAATATGAAATATGGATGATGGGTGGCGCCACATGGGTGCAGTGCAGCTGAACTGCAAGGATGAAGGCAATGCCACCTGCCAGCTGGGGAAATACACAGCACGATCTGGTAACTGTGTGATAAACTCCTGTATGCCAATGGGCAATACAAGAGGTCGGCGCATGTACCGAAGAGGGAGGTGGCCCAGCAGAGAACACACTGCAATTTCCATCTCTGCTAATGGTTTGACAAGATACAAATTCTCTGCGGGTTCTGTATGAGGCAATGTACGGCTACTCAGTACAGGAGCAGAAGCAGTACCAATAACCCGTGTATACTTCTCGTTATGCTCCAGAAAAGAAAATGATGATGGCTGTTGATATGGTAGAGAGGTTGATGTAGATAAATTATCCATCTCTTGAATACTATGAAAACGTAGTCCAGATCCATCTGAAAGAAAAAACAGAAAAACTTCTTCACGTCGCCGTTCAGAATGTAACGAATAAAGTTTTCTCCGTACATGCAAAACATGCTGTAGTGCCCTACTCTCACTGTTCTTCATACTATTACGAATAGTATTATTATTATTATTATTACTATTATTACCGTGCTGATTATTGTGATTCTTCGAATTGAGATCACGTTCTGTTTGTGTGGGGTTCTCACCATTTGTTTGGAAATTTCTACCTTTAGTTGGACCATTGTTCTGCAACTCCATTTGGCTTGCATCAACCTCCACCATATGGTGCTGAAGAAACCACGCAGGCACTGGCAAAGCACATGCTTCCAGTGTGATAGACTCTCCCTTCCCACTACGAACAAACTCACATAACTGCATAGTTTGAGAAATAATGGATTTGTATTCAGGACCAATCTCCATAAGGTCAAGAAGCATAGAAGAGCACCACTGCTGCTGCTGTTGTTGTTCTTGTGAGGATACATGCATGCCATGCTGGTAACATGATTGTTGTTGTGGTCGTGGTGATTCCTGTATCTCGCTAGAGGACCGCACTCTCCTTTCCTCCTCACCTCTCTCTACACTTCCCACCACGGATGTCATTTCAAGTGCTGTTGTCGACCTCTTCCGCGGATGCATGCCGAGTGTAATCTCCATTGGCGTCATACCAAACCGCTGCGGTGTGGCTGTTGTCGTTGTTCTTCTAATCGCGTCATCCACGCCGCCGCCGTCCTGCGTGATGTGTGCGGTCGATGACGTTGCCGTTAATACCTGCGGGGCGGACGATATCGAAGGCGGGCTGCGTGTATACATCCCTTCATTATTATTATTATTATTATTATTATTATTATTATTATTATTACTATTACTATTATTACTATTATTAACAGTATACTCCTCATCTATTCTTCTTTCTGGGACGTGAAGTGAACTCTCGCGGTGCTCAAACGCAGACACGAGGTGAAACACGCACTGATAAAGCATAGCGCGGGACTGCACACACATCTCACGCACGGCGTTGTGGAGTTCGCGGTGATGGGCCGCTGCGTTCATTAGAAACGACAGGGCATATCCCCAGTGAAGATGCATCGCGGGGGAGAAGTCAAGCTGAGCAAAGCCCGAGCCAGGCTCCCATGGTGCTGCATTCTTCACTTCCTTCACTGTTTCTGCTGCTGTCGGTGTGGATGTAGCTTTGCTTGCATCATCATCATTATCAATTGTATACATCCCTTCATCTTTATTATTATTATTATTATTATTATTATTATTATTATTATTATTATTATTATTATTAATGGGAATTATATCTTCTGTGTGGAACTCCTCCAACTTCAGTGCGAGATGCAGTGCCTTTAAAAGCAGGTGCAATGAAGGAAGTGCAGACCGTGCGTGCCGCCGCCGCCGAATAGACTCCATTGTAAAAGGGCCAATACCGGAGATCGATGTAACTGCCTCACTGTTCCAAAACTGCACCGACTTCTGCAGTGCGTTGATCGCGTTCTTTGACTGTGCATAGAAGTTCCCAAGAGTTACACTGTCTTTTGTAAAGGCCCACTCCTCATGTATCGCCATGCTTACATCAAAGAGAAGCAAACCAAACTCCCTCCACACAGACGCCAGTGTGATGGAGGAGCCGATGATGTGTTCCACGAGACGGTACTCGCGAATAAGAATTGCATCGGCATTTCCTTCCATGTCTTCTTTTTCATGTATACAGTGATCATGTGAATTAATATTCGTAGCTGCAGTGGTAGTGGTAGTAGAACGTAAATGTGTCCGTGGTGTCATACCAATGTCGGATAATGAAGTTGCATTGATGTGTAACTGCGGGAGTAGTACAACCGCTGGCGTGATTGATAATCGTCCGCGCTGCTGATGAACTTTCCTCAGTTTCCGTTGGCACTCAATATTCAAAAGAAGCAGCTCGGCCTGCTCCTCACTCACAGAGCCGGAGTCAAGGAAAGACTCCACGGAGATTTCTCCTGCTCCTTTACTATTATGTATAGAGAACTGTGCATGCGTGAAACCATCATGACATCGTGACATCAAACTCTCCGTAATTTCGCTCTGCAGACGATCCAAGTCACGCGTGTGGAATAAATGCTGCAGCTCAATGCGGTATCTTTCCAGTAAAAGAGTATCACGATACTTCCGTTCCTCGTAGATATCATTATTATCAACAGGAAGGGAATAAAAATAATTCAATGTCTTCACCGCTCTTCTAGGCATGCCCTCTCGCACAATGTGCTCGGAGAGTAGTAAAATATTACGCAGCTGCCAGTCGGGTGAGACGAGAGTACTTCGCAGGGCAATGATTTCATACTGCTGGAGGACTGTGCTGTGCGCTGGCAAAGGTCTGCCAGCAATGTTCTGCAGGCGGCGTATTGTACCCGCACTGTATGAGACTCTCCCACGCCATCGGTCTTGTTGAGGCTCAGCAGCATTATTATTATTATTATTATTATTAGTAGTAGTAGTAGTAGTAGTAGTAGTAGTAGTAGTAGTAGTATTTGCTGTGGAAGTTTCTCTCTTGTTATCAATTACTCCACCTCCACCACTAGTAGTAGTATTCGTCGTATTATTATTATTATTATTATTATTATTATTATTATTAGTTGCATTAGTGTTAGCTCCATCCGCAGCCACGCCCACAACATCTCCACCAGAGTTTATTATCTTATTACTTGTGTCTCCCAATGCCGCCTTCAGTTCAATGGCATCTATTCCCTCCTCCAGATCAGATATCTCCTGAAACATGATACTTAACTCAAACTTCAGCCGTGTGTTCTCCGTATGAAAAACAGCGTAGGAATCCCTCAGCGAGGTACGCAATGCAGACAACACTCCCTTTGCCTTTTCATACTCCTTCGATGCCGTTAAAGCGGCGGCGCGGAAAATCTCTAATTGTTTGCAAAACGGGGAATCCCCGCCGCCGCCCCGCCGCCGCCCATGGCGCCCACGCTCTGCATGTCTCCCTGTGCACTTGGTGTCATAATCCATCGCGTCCACGACATCCCAGCGGGAGAGGGCCTGCGCTGCGGAAACAACATATCGTGTGATGTGCGGGAACACAGAGTCCCCCGCGGAGGGTGCCCATGTAGTTTCTAACAATGCCCGCCGTAATACTTTTTCCTGCCGCTGCTGCCTGGGCGTTAAACCAAGCCTCGTCTCCTTTTCTTCTTCTTCGAGTGTAAAAGGGAAATCTTTTATCGCGGTCCACATGTTGAGAATGCTGTCAAAGTCATACACGCGCATGTAGCACCGCATTGCGCCGACGACGTCGTGGGGAGACAAGACACGTGGCACCGCGGGGAGTTCATCTGTCGGTTGTGAAGGAGTTCTCTGAAGGGCTGAGTAAATGGAGCGCAGGTATTCATGCGATGCGGCCTCAAGCCAACCCAACTCTAAAAACGATGGTGGAAGAATACATTCATTATTATTTTCTTCTTCATCTTTTTCTTTATTATTATTATTATAATTTTCCTTTCCTTCTTTTGTAGGAGTAATAATAGGGGAATCACCTGGATACATGCACGAGCCCCGTCGTCGTTCCCATGGCAATACACCCGTAAAGAAGGAATGATCGTTCCCTTCATTTTTATCATTTTTATTAATTTTCCTCCCACTCTTCTCACCGGCGCCTCTCATCGTTTGTATAAATTCATGCGCCGCGCGCCGAATGCGTGGATGGCGCGAAAGAAACCGCGTCTCGTTGTAATATTTAATATCATTCAGCGCCGTCACGACGTGCCCGACGGCGGCCCACGAGAACCTGCTGAGCACCCGCTCCTCGATGTAGAGCAGCGTGAGCGGCGGGTTGAGGGCCCGCCCCGCCACGGCGATCATGAAGTCGCACGTGATGTACTTCTCCGTGACGACCCTCGCCAGCGCCGCGGGGAGGAGCGACGAACTGTACAGCCGCACGTGGTGGGCCACGCGGGCCAACTCCGCCGCGACGACCTGCGGGAGCTGCGGGTGGGCCGCGAGGAGGCCGCGGAGGAGCCTCATCCACCGCTGGATACTTTTCTCGTCGCACTTCGTGAGGTGGGAGAGGAAGGCGACCGGCAGCAAGTCGGAGGAGAAGATTGTGAAGTGCCGCCGCACGAGGGAGGAGCAGCTGCTCACACAGGCATGGTCGCTGCCCTCCACCAACATCGTGCAGAACTGCTCGAGCCACGGCCGCCACTCGCTCGAGGAGAGATTCTCGTGCTGCAGGAAAAATCGCTGCTCGTCGGACACCTCATCGTCTTCATCTTCATCATCGTCCTCGCTATCATTATCATCGCTGATCTCTTTATCACCGTTGCTACTATCACCACTGCTATCATCATTATTAATAATATTATCATTATTATTTCCTCCGCTTTTACTGCTATGATATGACTCCGGTGTGACATTTGTTGTCGAAAACATATGCGCCGCATTATCCCCTGCAGATGTCGTTCCTGTGGTCAGCGACGATGTAATACATCGGTGGGATGATAGCGATGATGCGTGTGGGCTCTGCAGTGGATTGTGCTGCGTGTGGATGGGAATGGGCGCGGAGTGTTGGGGCAACGCGCTCACGTACACAGAAGTACCACCAGGCTCTCCATGGCTCTCTGCGTGCGCACCCACGACTACCAACGCTGCTGCATTACCAACGGCATCATTTTCTCCTTGTCTTCGTTCTTCACTGTGTTCAGTCCTGCATACATATGACGGTGAAACTCCGCTTTGTGTTGCCTCTTCATTATTATTATTATTATTATTATTATTATTAATGTTATTATTATTAATGTTATTATTATTATTATTATTATTATATTGTTGTTGCTGCTGTTGTATGGGAACTCCGAGTGGCAGCAGACGCAGGCGGCACTCCCGCGACGTCACCGCATGAAAGAACTCCACAATTGCGCCGTCGCAGTCAAACCGCTGCTGCAGGTACTCGTCAATCATGAGTGTGTACGAGACGGCGGGCAGGCGGCAGCGGCCGGAGACAATTAACACGCAGGCGAGCAGGTCCATTTCCACCGGCGACTCCCACGACGTGCGGGCTTCAAAAAAAGGAAAATGACGCGCAGAAGAAATAACGCGCGTGGAGGAATCCTCATCATCATTATCATTATTATTAATATTATTATCATCATCATTGCGGGGAGTTTCTTTCATAATAACGAGGCGGGCTAAAGACGAGCAGTTGAACCACATCGTCTGGTCCCCGCGTCTTCTTCGCAGTTCATCTTCCAGCGACATGCGGTTCATCATAATCATCATATCTGCCGTGGGCGAAGTAGAAGTAAAAGAAACTGCATTATTTTCAATATTATTATTATTATTATTATTATTTTCATTATTACTCTTGTTGTTGCTTGAGCGCCATAGCCAGCGCCACCCAAAGGACATCCCTTGCGGCTTCTCTTCTCTCCTCCTCTTCTTTCCTTTTCCTCCTCGTGTCTCCTCCTCCTCCTCATGTTTCTCCCTCTCCTGCAGTTCCCCCGCGACTGTCCTCAGGGCGGCGCGGTGTGCGGCGGCGTAGTCCCACAACTGCAGCAGGGCGCCCTCCATCACCGCCGTCGCTTTTGTCGTCACGTCGCAGTCGTTGAGGAAGTCGGCGAGAACTTGAACGATGTCGCGGCTGACCTCCGCATCAAACAAAGCCATCATCATCATCACAGTGCTATTAATATTACTACCAATATTAATATTCATATTATTACCACTATTACTGGTAGAAGCAGTCATACTATTAGTAATAGGTATAGTTTTATTATTATTATTATTATTATTATTATCTGAGTCTGAACCGTTCTGCGTGTCGGTTCCTCCCTGCAGCTCCAAACTCGTTGCGGTTCGCGCGGAGTTCCCCAACAACTGCGCCAGCGACAAACACGCGGACTGCACAGTCGCCTGGTCCGCTATGGGCAGCAAGGAGTGAATTGCTTTCAGTACACCACGGATGGCTCCATAGGCCTGGTGTATACAAGAACAATTAATATTATTATTAATATTATTATTATTATTATTTTCTCTATTATTATTATTACTTTCATTATTATTATTATTATTATTATTATTATTTTCATTATTACTATTGTTACTATCATCATTGTCATTATTGTTATTATTATCATATAATAATTTCTGTGCAGTTGATATTCTTGGCAGTGACGACATTTCCCCAATGAGTCGCATTAATTCCCCAAGAAGCAGCGAAAGAAATCTCCCGCAGTTCTCCTGCATTAAATCCGGCACGGAATTGCACAAGGCGATGAGCAGTTTACAGCAGCTCGGAAGTAAACGCAGGGAATAATAAAAATTATAATAATTATTATTAATATTATTATTATTTCCATTATTATTATTATTAGTATTAGTATTATTATTAGTATTATTATCATTATTATTATCATTATCATTAACGTTAAACCCCTTCCAGTGCTGCTCCAGGAAAGCAACGAGCACGGCGTACATTGGGGCAACCGCCCTCCCCGCGAGCTGCACGAGCTCCGCAAGACTCTCCAAAGTATACACCCGCAGCGATGCGTTGGAGTCGTCCCGGGAAAACAAACCCGCGAGGACGCTCAGCAATGAGGGGAGGTAGCGCTCCAAGTACTGCAGCGTGCAGGCCTCGCGGAATATCGCGACGGTTGCCTGCAGGCACGCGCCCAGTTCTTCATTCGTGAAGGTGAGGATGCCGTTGAGGGCCTCAAAGAAGTTGCGGAGGAGCACACGGAGAATTATGTCGGGCCACAAGCGCTCAGAGAACTGAACCCGCATGTGCTCATGAAATAATATATTATTATTATTATCATTATTATTATTATTATTATTATTATTATTATTATTATTAATTTTCTTTGTTTTTTTATTATATGAAAATATTTCTATATTCATATGGAAGAAGTACGGTAACCTCTGCTTGTACTCCGGCTTCCGCAGCAGCAGTGCGTGCGTGTGGATGTCCTCCCCGTGGTGGTAGGGCCCAATGGAGCTAATTGTCCCGAGTAACTTAAGTATCCGCAGCGACAACTCCGAACTTATTCTCGGCTTCTGAAACATGAGTGACTGCAAATGAGTAATAATTGTTTTCAATTCATTTGTATTATAAAATGGTTTTATAATAACAATATATTGTATGACCCTCTGCAGCGCCTCGATGACCGCATACAGCCGGTCTATATCGCCGTCGTGGAGGAGAAGTTGTCCAGATAATAATTTAAGCAGAAGCTCAAATTTATTATACTCCTCCCGTATGGTTTCATCTATTAAGTAGGACAACATGTGGAGGGCGATGATGATTGTCCCGCGCTCCACGGTGTGGTGGGGGAGGAGAATATGTTGCAGCACCCGCAGCAGCGTGTCCAGGTGGAGGGGGATGGAGGAGGGAACGGTCTGAAGCAACTCATAGAACAACTGCAGCTCCTCCGCCCTGATGTTCACAGTCGTGTTATTATTATTATTATTATTATTATTATTATTATTATTATTAATATTATTATTATTATTATTATTATTAATATTAAAAGGAGAAGAGGAGGAAGAAAATATAATTCTGTCCTTAAAATCCCTCAGCATACATAAAAACAACTTCCTCAGTCGTGGGTACACAATAGACATTGCCGTGCACTGCGACAGGCGGCGGAGGATGCGGATGGCCTCTATTCTATTATATAAATATTTATCATGAATTGCCGAGAAGAGTAACTCTATTATTTCTCTGTGCGTGCACAAAAACTGGTCAGTCTCGGGGGTAATATTCTTCAGGGCGATGTAACGGATGGATTCCTCCGGGTCGCACACGGCCACCTCAACAAGGCGGTGCAGTACCTCCCGCAGTATACTCACATGCGACCGCCCTGTATGCCTGCTGCATGAATTATTTATGTCATTTCCCTGCAGCACGAATATATATTATTATTATTATTATTAATATTATTATTATTATTATTCTCTGGTGGTGAGTCCCGGGAGCAGTCGGAAAAAAGAAGATTCACGCACGAGAGAATACACTCCCGCCGCAGTGCGGCATCACGGTGAAACATGTACGGCATGCACACATCCAAGAAGAAGAAGGCGGTGCCCTCCCACTCCATGCAGAATCCCTGCAGCACGCGGAAACACATAATCTTCGCCGCAACATTAAAAGAACTCCTCGATAAAAAAGACATGCCCACATTATTATTAATATTAATATTATTGTTCTTATTATTATTATTTCTCCTTCTTGAACTTTGCTTGTCTCCGTACTCCGTAAGGACCTCCGCTATGCGCTGCAGTAACGCCGTCTGGCACCGCGGCCGCAGCTCCTCGTACACGTCGCACACTTTCGCCGCAACTCCCGCCATCTCCGCGTTGAACGGGGCCGCGAGCGCCATCTCCGTCAGCTGCCGCACCGTCGGCTGGAAACTCTCCACGCACGCGGGCGGAATATTATTCACGAGGAGCGCGAGAACTGGAAATGCGGCGCGTGAATACATCGGCGTGTTGTGCTGCAGCGCGCAGGACAGTAGTGGATACACGTCGTGGATGAATGTTTGCTGGAATACCGTGGGGAATGAACCCGCAATGGCGGCGAGAAATAATCCAACGTTTATTAAGGCAAGACTGCGGGAATCATTTCCGGAATATATATTTGATGATGATAATGATGATGGAATACTATTATTAGTTCTCCCACAGTGCTGCTGCTTCCTCCCACCACCACCTCCATTATTATTATTATTGTTAATAGTAATAGATGTATACTGTTCGATGGAATCACGAAAGGCCGCCACCGCACGAGTAGTTAATAAACGCAGCGCCGCCGTGACGCTCTCGCTGTTAAAGCTGCGCGGGCTGTAGAGCGCGAGAATTGGCAGCAGCCGCTCCGTGTACGTAGACAGCAGCGAGGACGGTGACTGCAGTAGTAACAATGACGACGATGTGGACACGGAGGAGAGCGGGTTCATTGCGGACTGGGCGCCGCATGAAAGACAGAGCGCCAGCAGCCCACGCATTGTCTGCGGGGAAATCATGTTTTCCACCTCCCCCGCCCTGCGAGGAGGGGGCGCGGCGGGAGAAATGGAGAAGAGGGAGGATGAACGTGCATTGCGGTCAGCAAAGTCTGCATGCCGCAAGCGAGGATAATAATAATAATAATTATTATTATTATTATTACTAGTAGTAGTAGTAGTAGTTGCTGCAGCGGGTTGTGTGGTTTCAGATTGCAGCTGGACGGAATGTCGGCGTCGCAGAAGAATCGGCGTCCGTAACATGCGCCGCCCTGCAGTAGATGCGTCGTGCGCACTCACCCACTCCACGTCTTCATCCTCCCTATTATCATTATCATTACTATTAATATTATTTCCACTACTAACATCATCTTCCATCTGTTGGTGTGTGTACACTGCGGAGTCCTCCGTCTCACTGGTGTTCAGCAGTGTAACTACATCATCATCATCATCATTGTCCATATTATTATTATTATTATTTAGTCGATGTATCTTCGCAGTAGTACTGCGGCGCCCGCCTGGTGAGGTCACTTTCCCTCCGCTCGTCGCACTGCTGGCATACGACGATTGCGAGCTCGACGGATGTTTCTTCAGACAACTCACTTCACATGTTTCCCCCAATTTATTTATATTTTTGTTTTTATTTTTATTTTTATTTATATTTATATTAGTCGTCTCCCCTTCTGTTCTCTGCGGGCGCACGGAGGAAAAAAAACGACTTCCCTCACCGCCGGCAGCAGCGGACGGGTCCCAGTCCGGAAAACACGACCGCACGGCGGCAACAAAGGCGCCGACAACTAAAGTCCCCGCGTGCATGGCGACATCGCGGCGCCGCGGCGGGGGGGTCTGCAGGAGCCGCTGCTGCAGCCGGCGCTGCGCCGAGCTCGCGGTGGGGCCGCGGCGCCCAACAACACACGGCGGCTCGACGTATGGAAACATGGGGAGTGTGAAGCCGGAGCTCACAGAGATGCAGGAGTTCATGTCCGTACCTGTCGCGGGGTTAATATCTCGCACGTATGCTTCTTTATTATTATTATTATTATTATTATTATTATTATTATTATTAAGAGATGAATTGGGGTTTACACTTGTCATCGTGTGGTGTTTATCCTCACGGGTAAATAAATGTTGACTTAATGTTGTGATTTTTGTTTTAATTTGGCCAAATACATGTGAGGAATGAGATGATCCTCGTCCTCCTCCTCCTCTTTCTTCCTCCACCTCCTCTCCTCCTTTTACTACTGCTGGTTTTTCCTTGTTCTTTGGTACTGACTTATTCTTATTATTTTTCTTCCTCTTGTCTACATGTCCTTTATTCTCATGGCATTCTGCGGATAATAATACATCCGCCGTCACTGTTGGTTGCTGCTGCTGCTGTGTGGCCGGCGATGAAGGTGCGGGAGAACTCTGCAGTTCTCCCCCGTGTGGCTCAGGCATTAATAATAACATTATTGCGTGCTCCAGGATCGTGCATACATGCCGGTGGTTCCCCTGCCTCAGCGCCGTAACAAACAACGCCCGCAGCGCCTCCGCCGCGTGCTCCCTAACGCGGGCTGGGAAGGAATCCCTCGCCAGTGCAGTCCAGGCGGCCAACATTAATGAATCTCTTTCATTTGACAGTAGTGCCCGGTAAAGCGATGTTCGCCACAGCGCGACATGACGAATGATGACAAGTCCCGTGAGGTGCTCCGCCAGTGGTGTGTGGTCCTGCTGCAAGAACTCACGGGCGAGGGAAATAAGTTCGGAAGTTATTTTTAAATATACAGAAGAACTTGCCTCAATGACATGTAGCTTCCCCCACACCTCCATCGCTAGCGTCACGACAGACATGCGGCTGGAGGGAAGACACGTGCGGAGATGATTAAATAAAATAGTCACACGTTCATTCTTGCTTGCAAACCGCCATGGAATAACTCGGATAATTATGTGGAGTGCAAGTATGCGTTCCCCGTGCTCCACAAGACTGCGCAGAAGACTGTTGAGTCTATTCACAATGGCATCACGATGATTCGCCTGCCCTCTATTTACATTTGTGTTCGCAGCGGAGCCGCCGCCAAACTCCGCATTTACCCCGCGTTTCCCTAAAGAGCCAGAAGGAGAAGATGGAGAATAAATTATATTTGTCGTGCTTGTGTTTGTTGCGGTATTTCTCTCCTGTATAAAAGATCGATTATAATGTTCAACCAATGCCACCAGTGCATTTAATCCTCTCTGCTGGTTCACATCTAGTGACTCGTAGGACGCGCCTCCATCTGTTAGCGGGGACTGTGTGAAGTTCGCAAAAACATCAATGTGCTCAGGGAAAAGATAATAATAATAATCCGCATGCACATCTGGGCGGCGAAATGAGGCGGAGCAATTAGTACCCCACGAAGAGGCGGCCGCATGTATGTGGCCAGAGCCCTTACATTTACTATTATTATTATTATTATTGCAATAATAATCAGAGTGACGCCTCTCATGTTTGTTCGAACGTCGTGCTTTGAGAGCTGTATTCAGCCCTTCTGTAAGCCGCCCTTGTGCCTGCCGTCGCGCCAATGTATACACTCCCCCCATCCCTCGTGTTGTTGCTGTTGTTTTCATACTCCCCGTGGCGGCAAGAGAGACATCGGATAATAACAGCGACGATGATGAAGACAATGACGACGACGGCATTGTTGCGCTCGACACGGCCGCCTCGCTGAAGTACTGCAGCAGCGGGAAGACGGGAAGGGAGTCGTCACGCATGCACGTATACATCGCCCCCCTCCTGCCGCAGTCATCCTCCAGGGCATCCAGCCCGCGCTGACTCGGCCCGCCGCCGGCCGCGTCGTGGCAGCCCTGCTGGCGGGGTTGTTGGGGGCGGGCACCCGCGGGGGTGAAGAACTCCCGCGCAAGTGCGTCGAGTCGTACCGCCATTCCTCACACGTACAGAAGAAAAAATATATATATAAGCAAAGAAGAATAAAAATAAAATAAAAAGATTTCTTTTTTTTTTAATAAGAATAACAATAAGAATAATAATAAAGCAATAAAAAGGCTTTGTATATCTCCTTCCTCTCTTCCCTCGTGGTATGTTATGCCTACAGGCCGTTATTTCCGTCCTTTCCTCTCTCGCTCTCCTTTATGTTTTTTATTGTGTGTGTGTGTATGTATATATCCGTAAGCGTCCTTTCTTTCCCTGTAGAATTATGTGTACTCTCTTTCTCTCTTTCTCTTTACTTCCAGGCACCTTTTCCTTACCTACTGTGGATACCCTGTTCTCAAGTAGCATGTATGCATACATATAAAAGAGAGGAAGAAATGAAGGAGAATAGTTTTTATGTAGATATAAAAAGACAAGGAATAAAATATTCCCATACACAACATTCATAGTAATTTTAAATTATTGTAAACAACAAACAAACAATCTCCATATAAATAAATAAATAAATATATATATATATATATATATATATATATATATATATTTGTGAGTTCCAAGTACACTTAATACCAAAGTCATTAAGTTAGACAGTAATAGGAAAACACAAATGATTATTTTGTTTGTTTGTTTCTTTGCCTCCGCACATCTCCCGCGAGTGAATCCACGCCCACTTCTCTCTCATCAATGATGTTGTTGTGTGTGTGATGATGATACACTTCCCCCTGCGCTTCCTGTTGTTTTTAGTTTCATAGTATTCACTGCCGCCTCCATATCTGCCGCCTGCTCCGCGTAGCGGGCGACGCTTGAGTAGTGCTCCCGCAGGTCGCCGGATATCTGCGCCTGCACCCACGTGTGGTGGCGGGCACAGCAGAGGACAGTGAGAGTCATGCCGGCCGCGAAGTACTTGAAGAAGGAGGCCACACGAACTCCACTCATATCACTAATAAAGAAATTATTTATATATTTGTATATTTATATACAGAGAGAGGGAGAGAAGGGATTCGCAGCAAATATAAAAGAAACTCTTCTTTTTCGGCGTTGTTTTTTTTTTTGCGTTTGTTTGCCGCGTCTATGTAGAAAAGTACAAGGCCTGGAATGTGTATACAGACATATAGAAATATATATAGAAATATGTGAGTCTAGCATCCAAGTAGAGGGGACACATAGTTATACAAGAGTAAACAAAGGAGGAGAGAAAAGATGGGAAAAAAAAAAACGTCACAACAACAGCAACAAAAGGAAAGCACCGTGAGTCAGAAATACATATAATTAAAACAATAAAAAAAAAAAAAATATCGGCGTGGAGATGGAAGAGAAATTTTTAAGACAGCATACGAGAGAGAAAGAGCAAAAGAAACAACAATAAAAAAAAGCTTTTTTATTGTTGCATATTATTATTATTATTTACCATTATTCTTTTTATTTTTCCTTCCTTTTTTTTTTCTTGGTAATTAGCAGAATTATTCCTAACTCACATTTTATTCTCTCTCTCTCACGCACCCCCCCCCCCACTCACACACATACACCGGGAGAGAAAGCGAAAGAAAGAGAAAGAGAAACGAATGCCTGCGTGTATGTATACACATGCGTGTAAGTAAGCGCATATGTTTGTATGCAGGCATTTAGTATGTCATGTATGTACGCATGTGGTGATTCAACGTGTTTGTGAAAAAAACAAGCAAAAAAAAAATCACAGATACAAAAAAAGAAAAAAAAACGACAACAATAAATAAAAAAAAAAGGCACTTGTTTTATCCCTCTTCATCTCACATCTTCCTATTGGATGACTACTTCTTATGGAGGGAGAAATAAATCATGGACGGGTCAAATTGAGACTCTACACTGACATTATAATTCTTTAATGCTTCGTCATTATCGCAGAGTGTTGCAAACGCGGCTAACGATGCTCCCACCGCCCTAGCTGTCTTTTCCATATTTTCCACACGTGCATGCACACACCTTCTCCGCACCTGATCCAGTTCTTTAGATGACAACAGTTGTTTCAATTTGTCTGCAGCACTCACAGCAACTTCACTTGCCTTCTCCGCATAGAGAAAAACCTTACTTACATCCAAGTTTGGTCCCCCATTCATATCAGGCTTTGCGGCAATGCATCGAGCGTACGGTGTAAAGGGTGGGCTTCGAATATATTGCAGGCACTTCATGCGATGGTTGAATGTATTCTCCAGCGTCATGAGAGAATGTTTCGCCGCGCTTGACAAGTCAATGAGTCCCTTCGACTCCATCACACACGCCGCAACAAACACGGCGTCTGCGATCATTCGCCCGGCCTCGAGAATTGTGAGGCGGACGGTGTCGGGCTGCCCTTGCGTGCGGGTGGTGAGAAGAAGATTATATAGCGGGACCTTTGTTCGGCGGTTAATGCGTGTTTCTGGAATAATTCCCTGCGGGGGTGGGGCCAACATTCCGAGATTCTCTATCTGCGCTCTCTGTGTAAAGTTTAAGTACCAGAGCGCCGGTATGAGCTCCCCTTGCGTGAAGAGATCGAGCTCGAGTGTGAGTGAGAATAATAACTCCATAACATGAAGGACGTGCTGGTTTACATACATGGCGAGAAGCGGCATGCGCTTAATAACCTCCGCCTCAACACCGGAGGGAACAGAGGGAATGTGGGAGAGAAAAATAGATCTGTCTGTTGTGTACGACATCTCCTGTAGTGATCCGAGCTGCGGCAATGTATTCATTAGTCGCCGGTGGGCGAGGCCGCGATTACACATCATTGCTTCTAAGTGAACAAGATACACCTTCGACATCTCAACAGTCCAGCAGCGCACGGCCTCAAGTGTTTGCTGCCGTAAGTGCATCGTTCTGTCCGGCGTTATCTTCTGGGCATCCATCGTCTTGTGAATGCGGTACTTTATCACGCTCTCCAACAGTTCCTCGTCGCCCTCAAATATTTTTAGATACAACGGGGCGCCGTGTTCCGTGGATAATTCCTGCAGAATGCGATGCAGTAAAGACGGGCCGTAGAGGAAGGACTCGCTTGGATCGTGGCGGAAGAAAAAAATTATGGCTATCGCTCTCGTGGGCAGCAGCGGCTTTTGCATTCCGAGGGACTCGACGAACTCCATGATACTCTGCAGGGAGGACATGGTGAATGAATCTTTAAGTGTGGCGAGCTGATTCAGCATCGTTTTGTATGCATGCACGGCCTCTGCAAATAGGAGAGGCGGCAGTGGCTTCGTTGGTGTAAAGGAACTGACCCAGTAAATAACTTCTGCGTGACGGAAGAATTTTTCATCCTGACGCGGTTCCGCCTCGCGTTTAAAAATATCAGAAGATAAAAGATCAGATGCCTCCTGGCATACATCACATGCCAACTCCATTTCCGACTTCTTATTTTCAATAATAAAGCGGCTCAACAGAGTGAGAAAAAGTTTCCGCCACCGCAGTCGTGCTGCAATTGCGGGGGATGTCTGTTCACACGCCTCTGCCGCCGCCTCCAATGCAATAATTATCTCCTCCTCCGTTGCCTCCTCCTCAATCTCCAGTCCTTTGAGCCACGGAATAAATTCCTCATCACTCCGCACCCGCGTCATCATGACAGCCCTCGTTGTCAGCTCAACGCAGCGGGCCACACCGCGGCAGTATGCATAGAGCGTCGGGTTCTGCTCCTTCAGCAAATCCATGCGAAGGAAGTACACAAAAGCGAGGCAGCCCGCAGTGAGTGAGTACCCCTGCATGTACTGCAGCTCCTTCACAAAAATAAGATCCATCACGTCAAGCAGCTCCCCGCCCTTTAACAACCCCGCCGACGGAACCGTGCCGTCGCTGAGCAGACTGCCCAGGGAGCGGACGGAGCCGTAGCCGCAGCCGGGGTCCGTCTTCGCGTCCATCACCTCCGGGGCGCTGAGCATCGCCTCCTTGTCGACGCCGTCGCACGTGTGGCAGCTCCACGGCGCCGGCGCATCCGCGAGCAGCCGCCGGAACTCACCCAGGCAGTCGGTCCACGTCGCGTCGAGGTCACAGGCCATGGCGGTAGCGATCACAGAGAGAGAGAGAGTCCCTTGTTTTCTTGTGTTTGTTGGTTGTCGCTGTTGTAAAACGTTTTGTTGTTGTTGTTGTTTTTGTTTTCTTAGGATATAAATTTCTTCTTTTTTTTCTTTTCGCTTCTGTTATGTGCATTTGAGTAAAGGGGAAGAAGGAAAAAAAAGAGGTAACGGAGCTCATGGCAGAGCATGCATACATGCATACAGCGTAGCATGAGTCGTGCAATTCCGTACCCAGACCTCATCAGCAGTAGCAGTTGTATATGTAGTTGAAACAAGGTATAAAAGCAAAAACAGAAAGGTACCAGAAGCTCAAACAAAGGAAATAAATCAAGAAAGAAAAAAAGCGGAAAAAGAAAGAAAGAAAGAAAACAAAACAAAACAAACATAAGACAACACACAAATAAAGAGAGAGAGAACCACAAACCTTCCTAATGGAGTTCAAACAAAGAACAAATCAATGCAGTGCATGCTATAAAAAACAATCAATCACATAAACAACATATAAATAAATAAATGGATGTACATACACAAAGATAGCTCTTTGTTGTTGTTGTTGGTGGTGGTGTTGGTGTTATTGTTGTTTTCTTCTTTTTTTTTGAAGGAAATTAATCTCAAACAAATGAAAAATATCCATGTCAAGAAACGGAAAAAGAAAGTAAAAAAGAAAGGAAGAACGACTCTAGTTGCACATGTATACACACAGTTATGTATATATACATAGACATATTCCTTGCGGAGGCGCATATGACTGAAAACCGTACCAGGTCCATCTATAACAAAGAATCAAAAAGGGGGGGGAATATGTTATCCAAGACGCAAAAAAAAAAAAAGAGGAATTAAATAATCAGCCCCATGTATGTGTATACACACATTTACGTATGCCATTTGTTTGATTATTTCTCTTTATTTCAATCGCATGAAAATAATAAAGGAAAAAAAAAAGAAGTGCGAAAAGTGAAGTTCCTTCCAACCAGCACTCTTCAATAAAAGAAACAAAAATAAAAAAAGGGCAGAAACAGATAAAAAACGCACAGACAGAAAGAAAGAAGAAAAAGAGAAGAGATAATAATTACATAAAACCAAAAAAAAAAATGTGCTGAAAGAAAGAATGAGAGGTGGAGTAATAAGATATATTCAATGTAATGTGTTTATATGCTCTTTTTTTTGGTTTGTTTTTCCGTTTTATTTTAATACTTATCAATATATCAACATGTACGTATATATATATGTATATGCCTCTGTCTCTCTTTTTCCCTTCACACAGGTTGCTCAAAAAGTGAATCGGTGATTTGCCTCAGCACTCTCCGCTCAAATCCCTGGTCCTCCGTTGAGCTCAGCCGCATTCCGCCTAGCTTCGGGTGCCGCAGCATCTCAATCACGTCTGCCTCGAACGCCTCCGCCGGGTACTCCTGCAGCCAGACGAGATTGCTCTGGATGTTGGTCAGCCAGCAGTGCGGGACAAAGGGCGAGAGCGTGAAGACGAACGGAAGGAAAACGGCCTCGAGTACTGCGAGCTGCAGCTCCTTCGCGTGGTGGGCGACGGCGGAGGTCGGCATGGCCTCCGGCACAACGCTGCGGAGAGTTGGCGTCATGAAATCGCCGCTTGGAGTGAGGCCGTAGTTCGGTGCTTCTGAGGGTATGGATGAGACTTTACTTACACTTGTATCGCCGCTCTCTATCGTGTGGAAAGAGGAAGCATGGCGAGGGGGATGGGCAGAGGGGGAGAACGAAAAAGAGAATATATTTTCATATGTATTTGAAGCCTTCCTTGCTTTCGTAGGGGAGGAGGAGACGACTTCAGAGCGTGGCCAGAACGACATACCTCTCTCTGAAAGCCAAAGGAGAGTTTGATTCTGCTGGTACACCTCTGCGACAGCACATGCAGCGGCGAACTTATATACAGACGGGCGGCGAAACAAGTAGCAATAATCCGATGCGTGCAGTACATTTTGAAGGATGATCATCAAGTGCTGTTCACGCACCACATTCCCTCCACCCTCACGGAGAACTTCTTGCAATCCTTTCAGCAGCACGTGGTGATTGCGCTCATCTGTAGACATAACGAGCTTGGCTGTCATTTCATTGAATTCGGTTTGCTTTGCATGTGTCCAGACAGATGGTGTTCTCATGTGTTCCGTCTTTTGTGAGGAGGCGAAGGTTAGGAACTGGCACTCCGGTGTTTCTAGCAGCGACAAGGCCAGTGACAGGCTGACACCTTGTTGGGGAGAAAGAAATCCATGAAAATATGCATATGGGTGACGTACATCTTCCAGAATAGTATTTGTCATCCCAATATGGCCTAGCTTCATTATAGTTGAGGTAAAAAGAAGACTGAAGAGCTCCTCATCACTGAAATTCTCGGCTACATACGGCTGTTGTAGAAAATGGTGAACGGTCAGAACAATATCGGCTGTGTGGCATTCATTATGAAATGGATTCCTTGAGCATATGTAAGTTATGGCGGTGCTATAAAAACGAAGAAGTCGCTTCATATCAAATCCGAAACGCAAAGAAAAATTGTAACGAACCAAAACATTAATACATGTAAATGTATATACATTTACACCATATCGTTCCCGATAGATTAGGGAATCCACCTCAGATGAATCCACATCATCCAGAAATGGGACGTCAATACTTGCGAGTTCCGCCTTCACACGTTCAATAGGCCGCATAACGGGGGAATGACGGGAGGAAAAACGGGAGAAAATTGGTCCTTGATTCGGCAGTAATCCATCCAATGAAAACATTGGCATTCCCTCACCAAAGTCTCCATTTGTGCTTACATCGAGAATACAGGCGCCATTCCGCGCCGGCGCTGCTGCTCCGCTGCGTATATTCACGCCTGATTGGCTGAGTATACTGTCAAGAAGTATTGAAGCAGACTGATTGTCCGTGTTATTGTGGCATCCTCTGTACCTAAGAGAATTGGTCACACTGTCACCGTAGTCCAGCGACTTATCACCTCCCCGCTGAAAAACACTTGGCGCCCACACAGATGAAAGATGAAGAACAGAGGCGGTATCCCTGTCGGTCTTTGCCTCTACACATGGAGATCGACCTCGTTGGTTTGGAAAATGGAAAAACTTATCACTCTGCAACGTAGTCTCCGGCAGCGCCTCCAATGTAGGGGACTCCGGCAACGATTGTTCACTTGTTTTCCCGAAGCCCCCCAGTGTCTTCACATTAAACAGCTGCACCAATGAACCAGATGCAGCAAAAGGATTTCCTTCTTCACCATAACTCAAACAATTATCCTCCTCGTCGACGCAACCCGTAACTGAATCCAACAGAACCGGTACGGCGGCACTCTCACGTGTATTTAGCGGGTCCGCACACATTCCACCAGTAATGCTGCCGGCTTTGGGCTGCTGCAGCTCCTTCAGTGAAGCCTCATAGGACGCGTAGTGATCATCCACCCAGGTGCGGAATTCCTCCATGTTCTTTGCCTCCCGCAGCTGATCCCGCAGTTGGGAAATGAAGCGAGTCGTGAGATTTTCTTTTGGAGAAGCATCCACCATGCGCTTCACGGGAAGAAGTAATGGATGCTGTTGCATCGTGTGATGTTTAATAACCAAAGAAAGAATGGAAAATAAAAACGAAAAGAAGGGGAATAAAAACAAATAACCAAAAAAAAAAACAAGAATATATTTCACCTAGATTTTATTCCCTTTTATGATAATTCCCCTTCCGCCTTTGGTTTCTTTCCTTCTTTTGATTTCGTTCCTGCTCCTCGTTAATGCTTTGTTTTGTTCTTGGCTGGAGATTTCTTCCTTATATGATTGTACTTGTTTATTTAAAAACAAAATAAGGGTTGTTTGCTCCCACCAAAGACGGATTCAATCCCCTAACTTTTTTCTTTCCTTTTGTTTGTGTATATGTATATATACACAGGCCTCCTTCCCTTCAGAGGCGTAGAGCTACAGTGAGATTGCCTGACGCCCTCTCTCTTTCTCTTTTGTGATTATCTCTCTCTGTGTGTAGAGGAGGAGAAATAAGCAGTGCCTTTTCCTTTTTTTTTTTGCTTGTTTGTTTCTTTGTTTTTCTTTGTTTCGTTGTATTTTATTTTTGCTCTGCTCCTGTGAGGACGGGTATAATCAATTCACTTCACTTCGCCACCGCCCACGTATAAGGCGATATACGTTTCTAAGAGAGAAGAGAAAAAAAGAAAAAGAAAAAGAAAAAGAAATCACAAAACAACAAATAGCGCAGTACAGGAACAGACCAAGAAGAAGAGAATAAAAATAAAATTAAAAATAAAATAAGAAAAATAAAAATACTGTAGCCACACTACACGTGAATGGATCCTTCATTGGGAGCTCTCAAAAATGTAATTCACGTTGTTTTCATCTCCCGCCTCGACTCAAACGTGTAGCGTCTCCATGTCTCCTTAACCGCAGCGAGTCTCTCAGCGGCGTCGGCGTAATGACTGCGGGCCGCACGGTTCCCCAAAACAATCAACCGCGTTGGCGTGCCGATGCAGAAGAGCGGGGCTCGCAGCAGGTGCTGGTGGCCGTCCATGTATGCAGACTCGGCGGCAGCGCAGAGTGTGTGGGCGAGGCAGAAGGAACTCTCACGCAGCGCACGATCTGCAGTCATTTTATCAACCTCGCAATTCCCACCTGCTCGTTTCCGTCCTCTTCCCACTCCACTATCACCATGCTCATTATTATTATTATTATTATTATTATTATTATTATTATTATTATTATTATTATTAGTGGGATTGCTACTCTGTCTATCACCGGTGCACGCTCGCATGGGTGGTGGTGGTGAAAAGAAACTACACATTTCCTTCTCGGACTCATCCAAGTCATGGGATGGCAGCACAATAACAAAGAGCATCGATGCATCATCTGCACTGTCATGATGCGGAAGTGTTTCATGCAACAGAAATGTCTGCAGGCGTTGCAGCACGGCGGTAACAAAGGGCGGGTTCACTTCATAGTGCCCGGAACTGAGTGAGAGATCAAAAAAAGAGCCGATGCTTCCAAAATAATAATCCGTATCAATAAAGAGAGAACCGAATCGCAACAGCTCTGCGTTGATTGGGCTTGCAAAAGCCTCGCAGTCTACATCAAAGGCGGCATGTAATTTCTGCATAACAGGAGGAGGAACGGCGGCTTGTGGGCCTTGATTGTATCCCATGTCTCCAAGGAGAGAGCGGTAGCGAAGAAGCATCGTGAAGGCCCGGAGAAAGAAAAGATGTGATGTCATGAATGTATACGGTCTATCCGCTAGTGCTGACTGTTGCTTCACTGCAGACTGCCATACATCTTGTGCGGACTCGGTGTGGTTACAACTACTTATACTCCTATTGGTGGTGCTAGCTGTTTTACTCCACTCTCGCTCCCTTTCAATGCGGGCATCCCACTGAACTGACAGACGTTCCATAGTCCGCTGAATAACTTCAATTTTGTGGTTTCCATACCGCAGTGTAACACAATCCCCCACCATATGTACCTCCAATAACATCATCATCATCTGCGAAGAGGAAATCATGTCGACGGCACTGCGGTAATTAGAGCGTCGCAGTAGACATCGCGCGCTCAGCCTCTTCCGCATCTCATGTGCACAGTGAGCCATGCGAATTGTCACGCTCTTAGGAAAGTCTTTCATCATATTATTATCATTATTATTATTATTATTATTATTATTATTATTATTATTATTAAGTACTACATCATCCTTCGTAGTATTAGTACTAATATTCCTGCGGTGTGAGAGATGTGCTCCCTGCATCATGTGAGTGGCTGCGAGGAAGAGACACGTAGACGTTCCCCGGGCGCTGTTTAACTCATCCACCGGCAGCAGCGGATCAAAGTATACATCTTCCGGCGGCTGCAGTGCGATGCTCTCGCGGTCCACACGTATACAACGAGAATTATCATTATTATTATTATTATTATTATTATTATTACTATTATTATTACTATTACTATTACTATTCCCATTTGTTGTTGTTTCACATGTTACTTTCTCGATAGCCACCCAGTACTGCCCACCAGTCATGTCTGCTACATCTATAACGCTATACATCGCAGTGTCATTCTCATCCTCACTCAAGCGAATGACAGTTTTACCGCGGTCAAGAAGAGTCACAGCAGAGCGGTGTCTACATACATGCAGCGTCTCATTGAGGCTCTGCATCACCCAACGTGAGGGAAGTTCCCGGAGAACTTGCGGAGGCAAACAAATTACATCTCTCCCTCTCTTTCTCTCCTCTGGGCCGCATGTATACATGCATGTGCTACGGCAACGAAAAACTTCCTCCAATGTGCGTGAGAGTTCGGCAAAAGTGTCGTGGCGGTCCACCTCATCATCTGCACTGACACGAGCAGCCCACACTTCTCTGTGGGCATGTCCTCCTTCGCCAAACATATCCCCCCGGCTCTCCTCATATTCACTATTATTATCATTATTATTATTATTATCATTACTATTATTATTATTATTATTGTTCATCATCATTACATCCCCGCTTGTATGCAAAAACGTCGTGGCTGCAATTTCCTTCCCTTCCTCGCTTTGTTTATTGCCTCTACTAATGGGAGAATTCCCCCACGGTGTGATGGACTGCAAAAGAAATGCACTGCGGGAGCCCACACGCACACTGTACTGAATCGAATCAAATAAGTACACATGTCTTTTCTCGCACTGCGCCTCCTGCAGAAACACACGTGCATGCGTGTTGTCTCCAAGAGAGCTGACGGGGGAAAAACTATCATCCACTCCCTCCCGCCTCGTACGAACCCTCATTGTGTTTACACAGAGAGAAGAAAAGAAAAAAGAAAAAATTCTTTAAGCAGAGAAAAGGAAAACTTCCTCCTCTTCTTATCTGTGAATGTATGTGTGTGTGTGTGTGTGTGTGTGTGTGTGTGTCTATTTTAATTTCTGTACGCACATGTAGCGGCACTGCAACAAGACAGACACACACGATGAAAGACTAAAAAAAAAAACCTTCACGTGTGCTTCTGTGTGTGTGTGTGTGTGTGTACAACATCAATGCACAAGAAAGAAAAAAACAAAAGAAAAAAAAAGTAGACTGAATACCATTCATGCAACAAAATTCACTTTTCAAGTACATACAGAAACAAGAAAACAAAAACAAAAGAGAGAACAATAACAGTAACCGTAATAAAACCAATACCACAGAAGCACACCGACAACAAACAGAAAAAAGGAAAATGGGAGAAAACACACGCACAACTACTCATGCGGATTGATCTTCTGTGAATCCCACAGTACATAAGAAAAGAATAATATTGAACAAAAGAAAGAAAGAAATTCATATGTATATACATATATTTACACACTCTCTCATGGAATCCAAATCCCCCTCTCCCACCCCCAGAGATGATTTCGCACCTCCTTTTTTGCTCGACTCGTATCTTCTTCTCGCACATTTTGTGGTTATTGTTTTCGTCTGTTCGCCGTAAAAAAAAAAAATAATAATAATAATAATAATAATAATAATGATAATAATTAAATAAATAAATAAATAATAAGATGCAGATGAAAGAAACAAAGCACAAAAAAAAAAATGAAGCACACGTACTGGCATACACACATACACACACATACATCATATGTAGTTTTTCTTTTCTTTTTTTCTTTTTTCCCTTTTTTTGCATGCCCAAAGACATACATGTGACTTCTTTTTCTTTCTCTAATTTCTTTTATCTATCTATACCTCTGAAAGTTGCTCGCGCATCTATAAACAGATACATGTATGTGTGTTACTCTCAATGTCATTCATGGTGAGGTGGAGACGGAACACGGCAATCGTGCGGAAATGACTAAGAGTAAGTGGACAAGACGTCAATATTTATAAATGTCAAACACGAGAGAGAGAGAGGGGGAGAGGGAGACAGAGAGATATTGGAAGAATCAAAGGCGTAACGTATTGCCAAGCTAAACTAATTACACAATATAAATATATGGAATGAAAAAAAAAAAGGAAACAATGGAAAAACAAAGTCGTTCATTCACATAAATACACAGAGAAACATCAGCGTATATGCATATAAGAAAGGGGGAAAAGATAAGAACACCTCTACCTAAACACGGCTACACGAGACACAGAGACATTATCAGCACTAGTAGAATTACCATGCGAGTCGCGCACGTCATCCTTGGCATTCAACCTCCCAGCGTAAGATGTAGACAGTGCCTCTCCCTTTCTTTGCACTCCTTGAGCGTGCTGAGGGCAACGGTGAGTGGGACTGTTTGCTTGGCTGATTATGTTGTTTTTATTTGGAACATTGTTCTTCTGTGCCTTGTCTCTTACGCAAGTGCTTCGCATCCGCCATTCGTTCATGATCCTCCGTGAGAGTCTCTTGATTCTCTTTGAGAGCGGAGTGGGATTTCGTCATTCTCTCTTGATTTTGTAATATCTGTGCTCTCTTTGCCGCATATTTCTTCGCAAAGTTCGCCAGGCAACGCATTGTGTCGTTCATCAAAAACGTGGTGGAATTCTCACAAAAATAAGTTGGTATCATTTCTATTCTTGAATTTAACTCATTCATAAGTGCCTCAACACGCTCTAGTGCAGGGAAAGCGGTGTAGATGAACTTTCCAAGTTTTGTGGTCCACGTCTTATCATCAGGAATCGCACGGACGAGTGTTGCACATTTCTGTAGGCGGCCACGAAGAGACTTGAGTTCCCCAGCAACTCCGGGAACGTCAAAATTTGCTGCATACTCCACCGCGGGCAGCAGTTCATCTATACATTGATGTACAGCAGGTTCCTGTTGATCAATGATCTCAATTAAATAATCCAGAAGGACGCGTTTATTGTTTGTGGTTGAGAAATCAATGATTTGAGGCAGCTGCGTCACGCGAAAGCCTCTCGCTTCTTGGAATCGGCTCCCTGTGTTCAGAAAATTACTGACTGCAAGCACGAACTGTAACATGCGAGGTAAATATGTGGAGTTCATGGCAGCGTTCACACCCTCCAAGGCGCGTTGTAATTTCACTTCAAGATCATCAATACGTCCCTTCAACTCATTCTTTAAATTCCAGCAGTGCAGCCTCTCTGCATAGTAGTCAATTTTCATCGTCATCATAAAAAAACGCACAGGAATACTCAACCGATGAAGCTGAGCCGTTTTTGCATTTGGATTTCGCTTCATCCATGCATTAATGGCCTGGATGTCCTCAGAACTAGGAACGATTTTAACAAGACCAGAAATGTGCTCCTCCCCTAGGGTTAGTTCATCAAAGGTGCGTACACTCGCCTCAATAGTTTGTATAGGAAGCCGAAGAAATTGAAGTACAATACCCACATTCCTCTCACGATTTGAATCTAAAACGGTCTCTACCACCGGCCGCACCTTTTCCACTGGTTTTACCTCCACTCGCTTGTATCCATTGATTAACTCCTCACGGTACTCCACAGGAAGCTCAATATTACAATCTAACGCAAATACGGAATTACTCCCAACAGTTCGTACAGCTTCAATGGGAATATTACGTGTAGGGCCAAGCTGTGGAGCCGCTGCCTCTCCTTTTGGTGGCGGTGGCGGTGGCGGCGGTGGCGGCGGTGGCGGCGGTGGGGCCCCAGGTAATCCAGGTGGTGGTGGTGCTCCAGTTTTTGTTGACATTGGTGGCGGTGGTGGCGGCGGTAATCCAGGTGGCGGCGGTGCTCCAGTTTTTGTTGACATTGGTGGTGGCGGTGGTGGCGGCGGTAATCCAGGTGGCGGCGGTGCTCCAGTTTTTGTTGACATTGGTGGTGGCGGTGGTGGCGGCGGTAATCCAGGTGGTGGTAGTGCTCCAGTTTTTGTTGACATTGGTGGCGGTGGTGGGGGCGGTAATCCAGGTGGCGGCGGTGCTCCAGTTTTTGTTGACATTGGTGGCTGTGGTGGGGGCGGCGGTAATCCAGGTGGCGGTAGTGCTCCAGTTTTTGTTGACATTGGTGGTGGCGGTGGTGGCGGCGGTAATCCAGGTGGTGGTAGTGCTCCAGTTTTTGTTGACATTGGTGGCGGTGGTGGGGGCGGTAATCCAGGTGGCGGCGGTGCTCCAGTTTTTGTTGACATTGGTGGCTGTGGTGGGGGCGGCGGTAATCCAGGTGGCGGTAGTGCTCCAGTTTTTGTTGACATTGGTGGTGGCGGTGGTGGCGGCGGTAATCCAGGTGGTGGTAGTGCTCCAGTTTTTGTTGACATTGGTGGCGGTGGTGGGGGCGGTAATCCAGGTGGCGGCGGTGCTCCAGTTTTTGTTGACATTGGTGGCGGTGGTGGCGGCGGCGGTAATCCAGGTGGCGGTAGTGCTCCAGTTTTTGTTGACATTGGTGGTGGCGGTGGTGGCGGCGGTAATCCAGGTGGCGGCGGTGCTCCAGTTTTTGTTGACATTGGTGACGGTGGTGGCGGTAATCCGGGTGGTACTCCCTGTACTGCAAGAGGTGTTGGATGAACACCGCTGCCACCGGATGGTAATGTTGGCATAAATTCGAGGCACAGAGGTTGTGAATGCACTGTCGCCTCAAGTGTTTTGTTTTGATGGCCCGGGTTAAGTGCAAATTGAATTGCCGCAGCGGAATGCGGCGACAGAGGCTCTTCGTCTTCTTCAAGTGGGTTGTTCAGGGCCAGCACGCTACCACGCTTTAGTTCTTTGCCTATCAATGCATTTACTGATGTTGGCGTCATCGGTGGCAACCGAGCTGATGTAGGGCGGGACTCCCTTAGTGGCTGTTCCTTCGAGCAGCCCTTTTGATGTTTCAAATATGATATTGTTTCTACCCTCGGCAATATCACCTTCGATGAAGGACGATCGTCATTTTCTCCGTGCGATGGAGACTCCTGAACAGACACTGAGCGGTCGGCTCTACCTCGTGCGGAGACGGTTGTTCGTGCATCCGACGGAGGCCACGGCCCGTGTGATGCACCGCTGGAAAGAGCAAATGCGCTGCTTGTAGTATCGAGGCTCCCCGCACGCTGAGTAGTAGGCACTACGGCTGGCACGGGATCAGGCGACTCAGTAATTCTTGGGTATGCAATGCTGACAACGGGATGGCGCCGCAATGAGTGTCGCCGCTCTCTCTTTATCGGCTTTGCTTTTGGTGATGCAATGACCGACTCGAGCTGCTGCCGCGTCGCCTTCTGCTCGGGGACCTGCTGCAAATAAAGCCGCGCCTGATTCAGATCCCCGTCGGTAAGCTTGAGCGCATCCTCGATGTCCCGCATTGACCGCTCCGGGAATTCCGACAGGAGCGCCTGCGCCTTTGTTGCCTCCAGTGATGTATCCAGCAGATTTATGTAGTTCTGCAGTTTCTTAAACTCCTGCTCCGACATGCTTTCACCAAGCCCAGCCACCCCGTGCGACGGGACCCCGTTCGCCACCTCAATCTTCACTGTAAGTACAGACAAGGCCTCCTGTGCATCTCCCTTTGTTGCGTTGAGTGCCTGAATCACGTATCCCTCCCACGACGGCGGCAATTCTAACAATTTCATAATGCGCTTCACCGCGTGCTTGGAGCCGTAGTCGAGCTTCATCTGTCGGACCCTGGTGGGCTGGGCTCCATTGCGGGACTGGCGGGAAGCAGATAAAGCTATGTCGCCCCGCTGCTCCCTCTCCTCCACCTCGCTTTGGAGAATTGCCATCATGAGATCACGGTCACCTTCGGACGCAACCGCGACGTCACGTACATGGGCTGGTGTCATTCCGAAGAGTTCACTTATTTGCACAATCTCCACCGATCTGATCACTATGAACTCCATGTCATCGGTATTATTGTTATTATTATTATTATTAGTATTAGTATTAATAATACTATTTTCTCTATTATGATCACTACCCTGCTGCCCTCTATGAGACCTTCCACTATTAGCATTAGTATTACTACTACTACGACTACGCTGTTGGTCTAATTGATCTGACTGCTGGAGGAATGGATCTTTTTGCAAGATGCTTGAGCCCCGACGTCGGTGTTTCTGTTCTTGCGGTAAAACATGCGGTTGTGCGGTCTCATCACCCTCTCCATCACTCACTGATGTTAAACCTTCAGAGTGGGTTTGACGGGATTGTTTATTTTCAAGCTGTTTGTGTTCTCCGGTGTTGTTGGTCGAACCAACGTTTGCCACCGATTTGTCCTTGTGAGAACTCGGCATCCAAACCGCTTTTTTTTTTGTTCTTTGAGGAGAGAAGGATACAATAATCACTTCCTCCGTCGCACAATGTGTGTATGTGGGCGTTTAAATATGTATATAAAAACGCACCAGAAATACTATTATATAGCGTATTAGAAAAGGAGCAGGAAGTAAGTAGAAAAAGTAAAGAGATGGTAAGAGAGAGAAAGAGGCAGCGAAGTAGCAATATACTATGAGGGCAAAGAAAAAAGAAAAGACAAAAGACTAAATTAAAAAAAAAAAAATTCTGCTTCTCTGCTGTTACACTCTCTCGCACGCCCCTACACTTCTCAGCCCTTTTAAACAAACTCTCTAAGAGAAAACGTCTGCCCCCGTTGTACTCTTTACGGCGTTTGCCACTAATTTTTTTTTTTTTTGCTTTGCTTCTTCCCCCCTTTTAATCGTGAATTCTTTTCTTTATTTATTTTCACCGTTACAGTCAAATACCTGTACGAGAAAACAACGTCAACAACTATTTATATACAGAGACTAAAAGAAACACAAAAGAAAGGTTCCTTGTGTGTAGACTAATACCGTTCTTACCACTGGGAGAGAAGCAAAGAAATAAAAAGAGCAAAAAGAAAAGAAAAAACAGGAGCTTGAATAGAAAAAAAAACAAGCACGACTACATGTATCCCCGTACACATGCATACAGCAAGCAGTGTGGGTAAAGGTGGGGGAAAAAAGAGTAGCACCAAGTCAAAATAGAGAAAGATGTTGGGTTGTAGCAGAAGGACACAGAAAGAGAATATCACATCTTCTCTCTCATCCCTTATGCATTCCTCTTCTTGCGTTTATTATTCATCTCCTTTCTGTCATCTTCCACATACACGCCCATACATACCTCCCATTTTTTACATTCCCATTAACAGTGTTTAATTTTTCTTTGTTCCTTATATATTTATATATATAATTATTTATTTATTTATTACTCCTCTGTACTCACTCAGTCATTCACATCCGCCTCTTCTTCATGATGTTGTTTCACTGTTCCCGCTCCTCATGCTGCGCTGAAGACGACATCCACCTCGGCGTCTGCAATGCAGCGGGCCGCGACGACCACAACTGACATCCTCAATGTCTCCAACGCCTCCTCGCTGACATCATTCAGCGGAACTGACAACGTCGCGAAAATACGCCAGTGCGATGACGACGATTCCTTGTCTCCTCCCGCTGCTTCGGCTTCACTCTTGTTCCTCTCTTCATTTTCCTCATTTTCTTCATTACTGACCGTCACTCTCTCCGCTGTTACTGTACGTAAATCCACCAAACGCTCCGAGGCGTCCTGCTGGCCGTCGTGCCGCACAACGCAGCCAATCCACCACTGGCCAAGTAACTCCCCGCCAGCATCATCATGTAATGATGATGATGAGTGTTGTAACGCACACATGATGCGGCCCTCCACACGAACTGAGGCGCATATGCCGTCCGCCCCCACCGCAACTCCACCCGTCGCCGATAGTGAAGTTACATGTGGGAGTGCGGCGGCCTCAGCACGCAGACGATGCAGAAAAGATTCCGCCTTTTCAACTGCGTGCGTTGTGGCACCATGCTGCTGGAGTGATGTTACCAGTGTCTGCTGCAGCTTCTTCCACGTTGCTGCAGCGGTGGTAGGTGTAAATTCATCCTGCGATGTACACAAATTCTGCAGCCGATCAAGAGACCATGCTGTGTCTGTTGCTCCTGTCATCAAGACCTCGCGAAGAATCACGGAATCCTGCACACATGGGAGTTGTAAAAGTGGGTCTTCAAATATCCACGTAGACCGCTCAATCTGTGAAGAGAGACGCATCAAATAACGTGCCTCACACCATTGCACTTTCCCGTATAATAGTTCGCAGGCTCCTCGTATTACATTCAGTACAGATGGTAAAAGTAAATAGAGATCCTCCCGCAATTGCTCTGCCACGCTTATCGGAATGTCAAGAAGAAGTTGCGGGTCAATAGCTGCAGTTGATGGTGAGGCAAATGGATGCATAATTCCAGTCATTTGTTTATTATCCCCATCCTGCGCAGAAGCAACACCCGAGTCAGTTGCAAACATACGAGCACAGTGTGCAAGAATAAGCAGCTGCACCTTCGTCCACCCCTCGTTAAAGTCCAAGTCCACGTAATGCACATTGTAATCTGCAGGGAATGATCGAGCAATTATCTGTAATGCCTGCATCTCCGCAGTGTCATTTATACGTGAAGCATCACCCAAGTATTCCGGTGTTAGCTCCACACATGACGAGGCGATCAATCGCCATATCTCTTCCACGCTTGCCATGGAACTCATAGAGAATGCCTCTTCAAGTGCTTCAACTGTTTCCATGCTGATTCCATAGTGTGCTACCGCCCTTCCACGTACTGTTGAGGACACTATCACAGACTCATCCCCCCCACTGCCCTCAATCACATCAATGCAGCCAATCTGCTGTAAAGAAGCAATAACAGAGCGAGCCAACTCTGAGGCGTATGCAGGGATGTCGTCCTTTGAAGGCACATCGTAGAAGTGAAGGTTTGTGCGTAAATGATATAAAAGATAATGTGTCTGCAGGATGCGCAGCACACTCGGCATGTCACCTGCTCGCCCTTGCACCACCGCAGTGTTTATAGTATCACGGAAGTCATTTGGTAATCGCAAGTATGGCTCAAGTGGTAAAGGATCATTCAGTAATTTTCCCCACACCCAGCGTCGTGCGGAACGACAGTAAACAACGGCTTCATTGGCTGCCCGAGATGACATTTGCAAAAGCTCCGAGACTGAGCAATCCGTAACAGACGTCTCGGTATCTTTCCCAGTCCTATTCAGGTGTTCAGATGCACAGACAAACGCCGTGCCAAATAATGCCGCTGGTAACCTCCACGCAGCCTCAAAGGTGCAGACAAGAATTAATGGGAGTGCTGCCTCTGTCTCTGGATGCCGTGCTGGCTTGTCTACATGCTCTACAATAATCACTTCGTCCAATAGACTCGTTCCACGGTGCATGTATGCAACACCGGCTGACAACAAGAGTGAGAGGTGTTGGTCCTCCACGTCTTCGCAGGGCGTACTAGGGATAAAGTCTCGGCAACGGAGAACCACACGTCTTGCAAGTTCCTCCGCATCCCGCGCAGTGGGAACAAATATAACGTTTGGCGTCGACGCGTAACGAACCTTCTGCAGTTCTTTTAAAGCCAAAACAACGGCCGCCTCACGACGACTGCGGTACCCTCCCTGTTCTAAGCCCTCCAAACGTACTTGCAACTGGCGGTAGGAGTTCCCATAATTATATTGTCTAGCGGCGGGTATCTTCATCCATCGTGATACCTCCATGCAACTTATCAGTGGATATGAGAGAGCGAGAAGACGTGCAGGCTTATGCCCTTGATTTACTATATATGGTTTTGAGAGTAATCGCGCGAGACACTCCTCAAGCCAACGGCCCTCTGGTGAACGGATAAGATGCACGTGGTCTACAATAATATGTGTTATACCTGATAAACAGTCTGTAGTTCCTTGACGAATCAATGGAACTAAAGCACGGGCAGTGGAGAGAATGATTGTACCCTCATGTATCTTTTCTACTTTCTTTGTTATCTCCTCTCCGACTTGTTCCAACTTTACTACAGTTTGGTTTAACCCTTCATCGAACTTAAACCGCCAGTCATTAAATCGACGCACAGCGCATGCCTCATGTGATGTCAGATAGAGAAGTTTTCGTTTAGTAGTAGTAGTAGTAGTAGCATTACCACCAGCACCAGCAGCAGCAGAACAAGAAGAAACATTTTTGTTCTTTCCATGTGCTTCTTCAGATGCTTCTTCACTTGCATCCAGTAAAGCTCCTTCCAAGAGAAACTGCAAAATAAAAAGTTCAGCAATGACCGTCTTCCCCCCACCAGGAGGCAACGCTGCAAATATATTATCCGATGTATGCTCCATAATTGGCGTTATGAGATCCCGCTGTGTTGTGAAGAATTCTGCGAAATGAAATATTTTGTCTGCAATGTTTTCTAATCCGTACTGTCCTAATGTTGTAGAAACGTCTCTATATGACTCATCCTGCATTGCAAGAGACTGCTGCTGATGTATCTCTTCTATCAACGGAGGAGCTATATCCGGTAGACGTACATTCATCAAACAAATAGACACAGAGGACTCTGCACCAATCCAATAAAAAGACTGACATCGCACAATATAATGTGTTGGCTTAGGTTCTATTATTGGCACTACAATCATGGGGAGAAAAAGAGTTTTTCCATTAGATACATTTTCTTTATCAAAATACAATCGTTCATGATAAAGAATACGTCCATTTATATGTTCTATAGTGAGAAGAAGTTCATTCGTTGTGTGATTATGTATATCTTCGTCATATACAAAGTCTGGGGCAATATCGATATGTACACACAACATATTTCTAGTCAGAGGTTTGGCTGTGGCTTCTATACTAAAATATGGAATTTGATGTATACATGTATACACCAACTCCGCCCGTCGATCGTCTCCTAATTTCTCTGCAAGATCCTCAAGAGACCACATGCGTACTTCTTCCCAAGAAACACGACGACTTTCTAATACATGAATAAATGTGGAAAATATCTTCGATGAGACTTTATATCGTAACTGACGCACAGGCGACTGTACAATCCACTGCTGATGTACCACCATCAAGTAGAGATGTAATATCTGCTGCGCCGTTTGACCGTACTCTCGCACCAGACAAATTTCATGTAATGCTTTAAAAATACGCTGTGCAGAGTCTTTTATATACACCAGCTCACTCATCAAGGGAAGTCCTTGCAGCTTCATCCCGCTGATGTAACATTGCAGCAAAACATTGATTTTCGCAGAGGGCGTATAGCGACTTTCTCGCACTGCAACGGGGGCGTTTTCTAATAAATATTGTATCTGTGCCTGCTCCTCAGGACGGACGATAATATGAGAAAACTCCTTCGACAATGTAAACAGACGGAATATATCTACATCGTACATTACACGGTGCAGGTGAGAAAGATATGTATTCATGGAGGCAGATGTGATGTAATAAAAAGACGCAATTCTTCCATACGGCTTAGAAACAATTCGTCGCGTGTGTGCATCGTAGTCCACCATTTGACAGCGCCGTAAGTCATCGGTGGCGGTGTATACAAGATTTTCCAAGTGATGTATGAAGAGTGGATCCGCCGCCTTGTTACTTTTCGTCCCGTACATCTCCGGTGATCGCTGCATGCGTACATAGAAATACGTTCTCTGCAGCCACCGCACGCCTTCGGTTATGCTTTCGACGTGGCCGAGAACAATTTCTGCATTCAACATGTCTACAAGTCGTCTCATCATTTGTGATTCGATTGGGAGTTGGTTGTTGAGTACACTTAAATAATAGTGAAGATCGTCGAGGTGAGTGATGACTGCGGCTTTTCCAAGAGAAGAGCCAAACCCCACACGACCCGCACGGCCAAACATTTGCAAAACATCGAGTGCACTTAATAATTCTGTTTCGCCCTTTCCTCCGTTGAACACACGTGTTCCTTTGATAATGACTTGGTTTGCAGGTAGGTTCACACCCCATGCAAGTGTGGATGTACATACAAGTACTCTTATGTGCCGCTCTGAGAAAAGTGTCTCCACCATCTCACGCTCCTCACGACTCATTCCCGCATGATGTATAGCAAATCCCATGGAGATTAACTGCTGGAGACCTACTTGTATGGGCTGTGATAAATCATTCGCAGTCTCATGTAATATTTTCTCTGACTCACTACCAGGACGAACAAAGTAGTGATTTCGTTTATCCTCCATCATCCTTTTCATCATGTATGTGGCTGTATACATTGTATCCTTCCGGGAGTGTACAAACACCATCGACTGTTCCCCATTCATTGCAGCCTGCAGTACTTTATCATATGCAACTAAGTTCATCACCGCTGCCTGATTTGTTCCTTTTATTTTCTTCACAGCACAATATGTTTGTTGTAATGGAATTGGACGATATGAGCTATCAAAAACAAACACACCACGTTGACGATCCACCTGCAAAAAACTCGCAACATCTATATAATTTGGTAGCGTCGCACTCAAACCAACAATTCGGATATTCTGGCCATGCATAGATAACTGCTCTTGTAATAGTGTTCTTGCAACAATTGCCTCCAATACAGGCCCGCGCTCATTGTGAAGTAAGTGCACCTCATCTATAATAAGAAGTTTTAATAATGAGGCCACACCGAGTTCAATAGATTTACGTGTAACCACATCCCACTTCTCAGGTGTTGCCACAATCAACTGGGCATCATTCAGCTGCGTTTGATTTGTATTGGAATCACCAGAAAGCTCCACAACAGTTAAACCAAGTGGTTCCAATCTCTTAGAGAATGTCCGCACGACTTCCTGCACAAGTGCCTTCATTGGGGCTACATACACCATCTTTAGCTCACGCAGGTTAATACTCCCTTCGTGATGTGACATGGCGTTCTTAATAGCTCTGAGCATTGTCATCATGGCAACATTTGTTTTCCCCGCACCTGTGGGAGCACAAACCAACATATTCTCATCGCTTCCAAAGGCGCAATCAAATGTTTTTGTCTGCATGGGATTCAAATGTATGATGCCTGGAAACACAGGCTGCGCCCAGTCTGGAAAATCAGAGATAGGCGTGCATGTATCTTCGCCCGTAGTCGATGCGGTTGGTGGGAGTATAACTTCATCGTGCGTCTCAAACACCGCCCGCTGCGTCCCCTGCGGAACAACAGCACGTGTATGTCTGTGCGGTGTGCTCTCGTCCTTGAATGTATACGCCTCCAAGTCCACACGTCGAAGCGGTTTCATCATACCATTATTACCATCATAATCATTCTCATTCTCATTATTATTATTATTGTTATTTGACCCTGTTATTTCTTTCCCAGTTACGCTCTGGTACAGTCGTTCCACAATGCGATCTTGTTTTCCATGTTCTCTCATCGCGTCAATTACGTTATTTTTCTCCTGCTGGTTGTGTGCCTCCGCAAACCGCACGCCGTACACAATCGCCCAGCGCGAGGCGGCGACGGTGCCGATCCAATCAATCACCGCCTCGTCGTCGTAGCCGCCAAGGAAGGCGGTCAGTTGCGTCTCTAATGTCAGTTGGTCGACCTGGTGCTGGTTCGCGTACTGCAGCACGCGGTCCGCCTGCACCTCGCACTCCTCCACCGTCTGCGCGGGAAAGAGGCGGCGCAGCGAGTCACGCACGTACGTCGGGTTGCAGACGATTTCCTCAAACGTCACACGACCGCCGTTCTTGCTATTATTTTCATTTTCATTTTCATCATCGTAATCGTTGTCGTCACCAGTGAAGTCCCCAACGTCTGCGGCGAATTTCATTAAATCCCGCCTGTTGTCTCTCGCAGCTCTTCTCTCATCATTGTCACTGTCATCATCATCAGACGAGGATACATGCGCCCCGCCACCCTCCTCTTGCATCAACAATAAGTCGCCAAGACTGTCGTCACCTCCGCGGCGGTGTGCTCCATTCGATGCCCCATCAATGTTATTATTAATATTATTATTACTATACCCGTCATCGTCATGCACCGCAACAAAGTCATCAATGAGCCGGCCGTACTGAAGAACTTCATGCAGCGCCTCCGCGGTGAGTGTGGTGTCAAAGAGTCCTTCCAGTTCCTTCTTCAGCCGCTGCAGCTGCATGGAGCCAGGCACAGCACCACCACTACTACTACTATTATTATTATTATTATTATTATTATTATTGCCAGCAGCAGCAGCAGCACGACAGACAATGGAGAGAGTCTCCTCGGCAATCTCGCCAATGTCATCGTCGAGGCCAGGCGGCAGCCAACGTCGCATGTCCCGCAAAAAACGCTCATAATGCGCCCGCGTCTGCTCCGAGTGCGGCACGTAACGTGTGCTGGGAGCCATCATCATGATGGTGAGTTTGGCCCTTCCAATGATATCTGCGTGAATGAATGAATGTATGTGTCTTTGCTTACGTGTGTTCCTGTTTTTTTTTTCTCCAAAAAGGATCACTTCTCCCAAGTAGAGAAAAGCAAGGAAAAAAAAAATTTTAAGGAATAACAAAGAGAAGTCCACACGCTTTATGTTTTATTTTTCTTCATAGAATAATAATAGTAATGATAAAATAAATAAAAATGAGAAGAGGCAATTTAATTTTATTTATTTATTTTTTCCATTTATCCCCTCATGTAATCAGATGTATCCACCGTACAAAGTAAAGAGAAAATCAAGAGAGGAAGCATTGGCGTATTTTTCCTTCCAAAACAGTGGAGGGTCGAATATACTATCTGCCTTCCCTTTTCTTTCCTAAGCAATACAAAGATTAAATTCAGAGGGGAGGCGGGGATAATGGGGGAAACAATATTTTCTCCAGCGAGACAAATAAGCACGCATGTATCGAAAACATCTCAAGCTGTATTTGTACAGCCATAAGCCATTAGTCTCTCTTGTTGGATTTTGTATACATCCCCTCCGGCTCCTTCTTCTCCTTTTGCTGCTGCTGGTGGTCTAGGAACAGCCACTGATCCAGTCCACCCTTCTTGGCAACGATCCAGTAGCACATGCATAGATGCATCCCGAAGAAGAGCAGCGTGAGCAGCCTTGCGAAGAAGACCCAGTACACCACGGGCGCACCCCAGAGAAGAATAATAAAAATAAAACCGCGCCAGATGCCAACGTCCCGCACAAACTGCAAGAATTTTGTGCTCTGCAGCTTTCGCGAAGCGTCCGCGTCCTCGTCGTATGTAAATACACTGCAATTCTCGCCGAGCACTTCGCGAACGCGGTGGGGCTCAAATCCCACGGGATTGTTTGTGTAAAAAAACGACAGCAAAATCTCCTTGATGGCAAAACGACCATTCACCCACTGATGTAAGTTATCATCATCAACAGGCACCGGATCCAAAGTCCCTTTCCTCATCTCACTATTTGCATTCTCAGCCATGACATGTCGTGTACATAAAATATGAACCTTCTTTGGCATGCGGCCGTTGACAATAGACACCTCAGATGGCCGCTCCCCAGCGACAAAGTCTGTGTAGCCCATCGTTACATCTATGATCTCCTCAATGTTCTCTGCGCCAATCATATTCTTCATTGCCACAAACCCGGTGGTGCGTGGATTCAACACATGGCGAAACGACGGCAAATTATTTTTCTCTGCATACACCCTTGACTTTTCAATGTTACTCTCAGAGAGGTCTGTTCCCTCAGGGAATATCATAATTGTTGCGCCGCCACTCTCATGGTAATGCCTAATCAAGCTCCGAATCTTCGCCTCATCGTTGCTCCACTTGCGGGTGAGAAAGATGAACCGGAAAAGTTGCATCGACCACCCAAAGATCGGAATTTTACGTAACTCCGCCTTGAGAACAATCTTCAGCGTGCTTAAGCTGCCTGCACGTGCGAAGAAGGGAAACATCATCAGCCAATCAATGCGAGAGCGGTGGTTGAGGATGATGAGTTTGAACTTCCCACGCTGCGGTTTCTTGAATACATCAGAGAGCTGTGACGGGGCTGTGGGGGATGTAGACACAATTGTGTACGCGAGACGGAGCTTCAGCACGCACTCCAGCAGTATAACAACAAGCCCTATCCACTGCTGCTCCACGTAGTCATACCAGACGGTGAAGGGACGCAAAAAGATGCTGGGTACCACACGTATACAGAGCCGCAGGATGACGAGAAAAGCAACCGGCCAGACTGTGAAGTAAAAGGATGTAAGTGAAGTGACAAGAATCGTTAGGATAACAAAGAGTCCATTGGCGCTGAGTTGTACCATTGAAACGGGGAAAATTTTTTGAAATGCTAACGGGTGTAAGCACTGCGTGGAACTTCAACGAAAGGCAAAGGATTTATATATGTATAGAGAAACGCCTCAGAATCCAAAAGTTAGTATGACAGACTCACTAACTATTGAGAAAACACGCACATACAAACAAGAAGAATAGAGGAAAGAAAGAAGGAGGATGAGGTGGAGGAAAGGCATAAACAGGATTAATGCAAAAGGAGGTAGAAGAAAAAGTCTAAAGACCAACAGGATGAGAATAAACAAAAGAAAAAAAAAAAGAAGCATAACTCCAGTGGATAGTCACCCCAGAAGCACACATTCACACACACTTACGCATAAAGAGGGTCATAATCCCTCACATCTAAAGGTATCGCTCTACATATAAAATGTCATTCTCCATCCCCGGTGGGAAAAAGAAACACAAACACATACAAATATATACAAACATACATACGTATATATATAAAAGAAGGAAAATATATTTAAAAAAAAAACAGACAGAAATGGAATGATTTTATACAGATAACATCTTCGCAAGCTTTTCTTCCACCTCGTGACGTATTCTCTCCTTTTGCTGCTCCTCCTTTTCGTCCAGCTCATGCTTCTTAATAGATCGCACAACGTCTTGCACCTTTCCTTCCATGGCTGCCATGCATTCCGCATCTACACCGCTTCCTCTGGCGTCAAAAAAACGCAGCATTGTGTTCTCCCTCAGCGCCTGCAGAAGCAACTCGCCAGTGGCCACACCAAGTTTTTTATTGCCCGAAATATTCAACGAGAGCAATGTCTTCTGCTTCGGCAGCACCTCCGCCAGGGCTTGGGAGGTTGCATCGCCCAGCACATTGTGCGAGAGATCCAGCGTCTCCAGCACGGTGTGCGATGAAAGACCAGTGACTAGGGCCACACCGCCGGTTTCATCGGGAATGCGGTTAAGACGGAGATTGAGAACACGCAGCGTCTTGTTCATTGTCAGCGCCTCGCCAAGAGCCGTAGCGCCCTCGCCGCGAATGTGGTTGTCATGTAAGTACAGCTCCTCGAGTGGAAGGTCCGGCTTGCATAAGAGAAGCGAAAGCACACGTGCGCCCTCGTCATCAATGCGGTTGGATGAAAAGTCCAGAACGGTGATGGATGAGTTGTGGACAAGTCCGCCAAGAATTCCCTTCAGTAACGTGCTGTCCAGCCGATTGTTGGGAAGCCGCAAGCAGCGCAGGGGCGTGTACTTCATGAGTGCGCGGCGTATGCTGAGTGCATCCGACTCGCCAAATCCCATCATGCTCCACTCAAAATCCGTCCCGGCGTTATTAACGCCAATGGTCAGGCGCACATTCTCCAAGTGCGGCATCCGTGCCAAAAGCTGCTCATACAGCTCGAACCGTGTCACCTGGCAGGGGAGGTCCAGCGTGTATACATAGTCCCTGCATATCAGGCACAGCTTCTCTAGCTCCTCCATCTCACTCCTTGTCATTTCAGCGGAACGGAGTGACATTAAATAATCCGAAAGCACACGCTCCAAGTAAAACTGCTTCATTCCCTCCCGCTCCGGCGGCAACAGCTTCCCGCACGTCCGCTCACTCAGCTGCCCGAACGACCACCGCGCCTCGCAGCACCGCCGCCAGTACGCATCGCACCGCACCCGCGGCACGCTAACAGTCAGCGGCAGCTCCGTTGACAGTCTCTCGATGACCTGGTCGTAAAGCTGCCGGTGCTCGTCCCGCAGCGAGTCGATCTCCAGCAGCGTGCCGAAATTCTCCGCAAGAACCTCAGCGCACAGTGTAACTAATTTGGGGACAAAGTACGACTCCAACACCTTCCGCCCCTGCCGCTGCTCACCACCCATACTAGCAGTCATAGGAGAAGTGGCGGCAAACACAGAGGCCCCCATCTTGCGCTGGGCCTCCTGCACACGCACGTGGTGAAACTCACTCCTCTGCACCGCTTTTTTCGCCCTCATACGTGCAATAATAATAATAATAATAATAATAATAATAATAATAATAATAATACCTTGCAACGTGGACAACAACAACAACAGCACACGCAAGTGCTACGGCGGCGAGAGGAATATGGATCCTTAATAGGATACGCAGAATCACACTAAAAAGAGGTGAAAACAACAAACAAAGAATGAATGGAAGGAGAATAAGCAAAACAGCAGTTGTCACTACAAGAAATCAAACGGCTTAAACACAGAGAAAAATAAGGAGAAAAAGAGAAACCACGGCACAGAAAACACCACAAAGCAAATCAAACCCTTCTACTCACAAATCAAAAGAAACGTGGCAAAACAAAGCCCCGACCCATAAAATAAAATAAAATAAAAAAGAGAGAGAATACAGTCGTACACATCTGCATAACATGAAAAAAAGATATCCATGAAACATGCTGCAACAAATCTTATTAGTGGGCATTCTTATCCACCACAAACTCAAGAGTGTTCTTGTCGTGGGAAAGCGTCAATTTATCACCTTCACGCGATGCATTCATTCCCTCTGAGAACCCATTGGAAAGTGCCTGCTCAACCTCCATATGAAAGGGCGGGCCCATCATTCGTGTAGACATCAGCATCCCAGTGAGCTTTCCGTTTTCGTAATTCAGAGCACCGTTCATTGTGTTGGCAACCTTTGCGTGGACCTTCAGTTTGCCCTCTGCCTCCTCAAACTCCAGCGTAGGTACACCAAAATCACTCTTTTCAGCCTCCTTTCCGTTCAGCTTGCTTAGGGTGTATTTACCAGCAAGAGCCTTTGCAGCGTCCGTCATGTTGTCTTAATTTACTTTTACTTTGTAGATGACTATACACACTCTATACAAAGTCACACACACACACACACACACACACACACACACACACACACACAAGTACACACAAGAAGAAAACAAGAAAAACATAGAAGCAAAAAGAGGCAGGATGGTACGCACACACACATACACATGCACAAGCCCACGCAGTCACACGCAGTACATTCGCCTGTATGCAGGCCAAATGCAAACAGTCAGTTCTGGAAACCACACACACACACACACACACACACACACACACAAAGGCGCACGATGATAGGAAGTCACACTATCAGCGGGCTGGCACGCTCACGACCATAAACAACAAACCATAGCTCTTGGCAACCCACCATTCCCACCACCACGCCTGGCTGCAACCACATCTACACAGGCAGCGCGTCGTAGAGGCACTTGTATCCATTTACATACCCAGTAATAAACATCACGGTGGCGCCCGGGGGCACAGACACCTCCGCCACCTGCCGGCCTTCCTCATTTACATCCACATGCGTCTCGCCCAGAGCCTTGATCCTTGAACGAGTCCCAAATGTCACCACCACTCGCATGTTGTACCCCTTTGTGTCGTTGTAGAAGGCCCACTTTTGCTCATCGGCGTTGATGATACGAAACATCAGGCCGTTGCCGTGGCACTTAAAGCACGGCGCCACGTCCTCTCCAAAGTACGTCGGCTTCCCATTCTCGTACGGCATGGAAGCCGCTTTCCCGTACACCAGTGTGTTATCGCCGCAGCGCAGCGTCAGTCGCCCACCCTCAAGAGTGCAGAGAAATCCAGCGCTGAGGCCACTGGTCAGCGCGTCCTCCACAAGCATCTCCGCCTCGCTACCCTTCGTCCCCGGTGACACAAGCTCCCCCTGCAGCGTGTCCTTCACCAGCTGCGCCCTCCCCTCCAGGGCGTTGGATGCCTTCGCAGTGACGCCCACGTCATCCCCGCTCAGGCCCTGGGAGAAGCTGAGGGTTATTTGGCCATCCGATTGCACAGGGGAGCCGTGCAGACTCTTGAGAACATAGTCCCCAACAAGATCGCTTGGCAGCAGCGACCGCAGATACGAGAATACGCTGTGGTCATTCGCCAGGGTAAGGATCTTCCCGTCAACGGACACCCGCATGCCACCGCCCATCCCCGCATCAAACATCTCCTCCATCTCCTTCATCACACCCTCCGAGTCGTGTGTCGTCGAGGCAATGGAGCCCTGCAGTATGCCATCCTGCAGTCGCAACTCTCCCCGAAGGGAATTTGTGAACTGGGCAATCACCGAGATGCATTCCCCAGTACTGGGAACCACCACCAACTCAATGTTGTCATTCGCCGCAGGTGCTCCGTTAAACTTGCTGAGTGCGTACCTGCCAACGAGCCTCTCAGCCGTCAAATCACGACAGAAAACAAAGCTACCTGACTCCCCCTCAAGCGTCAGGGTGTCTTCGCTCCAGTGCACCGCCAAGCCAGTCCCAAACCCCTTCACCAAGGACTCCTCAATCCGCACTTGCTCGTCGCTCCCCGCGACCATTGTCGACTCGAGTTCCCCGCTCAGTTTGCCCTCACCAAACTTCACATGGCCCCGCAAAGTGCTGGCGACCTTGGCGATGACCTCGAAGTCCTCAGACTCCTTCCTCAAATTCAGCGTTGCTTTCGTCGGGGCCAACTCACCATCGAGGCGCTCCAAGTGATAGGTTCCACAAAACTCTGGCTTATCCATAACGTCAAGAAGCCTTTGTAATCTGCGAGAGGGGGGGGAAAGGAAAAAAAATGAAGAAAGGAAAAACGAAGAAGCACAATAGTCCGAGAACAATCGCTGCCGGGAGGATTCATACCTCGCCTTTGCGTTCAAGAAAACACTCAACCAGCAATCACCCAAAACACAAAAGGGAAAATCATTATATATATATATATATATATATATATATATAGAGAGAGAGAGAGAAGGGTAGCTGCATACATCCCATTTACATATTCACTCAGAAAACAGTGCGCGCAGCCCAAGCATCCCACACCAGGGCTCCGACTCCAACACGACATCATCTACGACAAGATCTAAGAAAGGATCGCCCCAGAAGGACAACAGCCATGACAAGGGCAGCACTGACGGCAGCGACGGCAGAGAATCCCGCTGTTCCCCCGACGGAAGAGCACCGCAGGCGGGTTCCACGAAGGTACCCATTAAGCACAGGAAATGCCTCTCGAGAAAGTGCATCATGCGGCTCCAGGGCTGCCACAGCGATACGAGTAGTTTTGAAAACGGGAAGGGTCAACGAATCATTTCCGGCATCAGTCGTCGAGTCAAGCTGTCCAATCGCACATATCTCAGCCCATGTAAAGTGCCAGGTGAAGGGAAGATTCGGTGCCAAGGGACGAACATCAAGAAGAACAAACCTCAATGCCGGCAGCACACCAGCAACAGCAACAGCAGCAGCAGACTTGTCACCTTGTACGGCAAGCAGCACCACAACGTTTTTGCAGACAGAAAAAGGTCCCTCTTCCTGTTCCCGCAGGCTCTCAAACACATCCACAATCCGCTTCTCCATGCGCTGCTGAGACCCACTGTCAGTCACCCCAAACAGGGAAAACATCAGGTTTGTCTGCGCACCAACAGACTCCACCGCCCGCAGCTCCCCAGAGAAAAAAAACCCACGGAAAACGGCTGTGTGGAGGAGGCGAGTGTGGTGAACAAGACTGAGTGTGTCGTGGCCGTCGCCCAGCAGCCAAGGGCTGCTCGTATTTGCATCGCCGGCAGCAGTATCCCAAATACTCCGTAGTCTATCACCCGTCAGCAAAGACCGCATCACGACACTGTCAAGCCAGTGCAGAAGCAAATCCTCCGCTGCCACGAGCCTGCCATCACCCGTCATCGCCCCCAACTCCTCCTCCGTAAGCCCGGCCGCCCCACCTCCCCCACTGGGTGTGTATAAAAAACCATTCACAAACAAAACACACAGCGAAACATCTGGAACGCTCCGAAGAATGGCCTCATAAAGAGAGTCAAACTGCGTTCGTGACGCATCACTGGCCACACGCCACCCCAACAGCACATCCACCACGCCGTCATATTGGCTAAGGTCAAACGATGCATCCGGCGCACCACCGCCACCGCATAATGAAGCAAGGCAGTTGTCCACACACCCATAAGTCCCTCGGCCGGCCAAGGTGGGACAGACTAACTCCCCGTCAGCCACCACATGTGACTTCTTCTCCGAGAACTCAACATATCGCACGCTTCGAAGAGCCCCCATCTCAGCATACGCAACACCAGTCACAATCCTCTGGAGTGCATCCTCCTCTGCCCTGTCACGCTCCACAAACCCCTTCACAACCTCATCAAGCATTCTCGTCTTCTCCGTGTACTCACGCAAAAGCCGCTGTATGCTGCATGCCTCATCACAAACAGCGCGAGCGAAAGCCCGCACATCAAAAGACTCCGTCTCGGTCACATCCTCCAGCATCCTTTCTAAATCATCAGGTGGTGTCATCGCAAACTCAAGCACGCCAACATCCAACACAAGGACAAAGAATGAATAGAAGGAGAATAAGCAAAACAGCAGTTGTCACTACAAGAAATCAAACGGCTTTAAACACAGAGAAAATAAGGAGAAAAAGAGAAACCACGGCACAGAAAACACCACAAAGCAAATCAAACCCTTCTACTCACAAATCAAAAGAAACGTGGCAAAACAAAGCCCCGACCCATAAAATAAAATAAAATAAAAAAGAGAGAGAATACAGTCGTACACATCTGCATAACATGAAAAAAAGATATCCATAAAACATGCTGCAACAAATCTTATTAGTGGGCATTCTTATCCACCACAAACTCAAGAGTGTTCTTGTCGTGGGAAAGCGTCAATTTATCACCTTCACGCGATGCATTCATTCCCTCTGAGAACCCATTGGAAAGTGCCTGCTCAACCTCCATATGAAAGGGCGGTCCCATCATCATTGTGGACATCAGCATCCCAGTGAGCTTTCCGTTTTCGTAATTCAGAGCACCGTTCATTGTGTTGGCAACCTTTGCGTGGACCTTCAGTTTGCCCTCTGCCTCCTCAAACTCCAGCGTAGGTACACCAAAATCACTCTTTTCAGCCTCCTTTCCGTTCAGCTTGCTTAGGGTGTATTTACCAGCAAGAGCCTTTGCAGCGTCCGTCATGTTGTCTTAATTTACTTTTACTTTGTAGATGACTATACACACTCTATACAAAGTCACACACACACACACACACACACACACACACACACACACACACACACACACAAGTACACACAAGAAGAAAACAAGAAAAACATAGAAGCAAAAAGAGGCAGGATGGTACGCACACACACATACACATGCACAAGCCCACGCAGTCACACGCAGTACATTCGCCTGTATGCAGGCCAAATGCAAACAGTCAGTTCTGGAAACCACACACACACACACACACACACACACACACAAAGGCGCACGATGATAGGAAGTCACACTATCAGCGGGCTGGCACGCTCACGACCATAAACAACAAACCATAGCTCTTGGCAACCCACCATTCCCACCACCACGCCTGGCTGCAACCACATCTACACAGGCAGCGCGTCGTAGAGGCACTTGTATCCATTTACATACCCAGTAATAAACATCACGGTGGCGCCCGGGGGCACAGACACCTCCGCCACCTGCCGGCCTTCCTCATTTACATCCACATGCGTCTCGCCCAGAGCCTTGATCCTTGAACGAGTCCCAAATGTCACCACCACTCGCATGTTGTACCCCTTTGTGTCGTTGTAGAAGGCCCACTTTTGCTCATCGGCGTTGATGATACGAAACATCAGGCCGTTGCCGTGGCACTTAAAGCACGGCGCCACGTCCTCTCCAAAGTACGTCGGCTTCCCATTCTCGTACGGCATGGAAGCCGCTTTCCCGTACACCAGTGTGTTATCGCCGCAGCGCAGCGTCAGTCGCCCACCCTCAAGAGTGCAGAGAAATCCAGCGCTGAGGCCACTGGTCAGCGCGTCCTCCACAAGCATCTCCGCCTCGCTACCCTTCGTCCCCGGTGACACAAGCTCCCCCTGCAGCGTGTCCTTCACCAGCTGCGCCCTCCCCTCCAGGGCGTTGGATGCCTTCGCAGTGACGCCCACGTCATCCCCGCTCAGGCCCTGGGAGAAGCTGAGGGTTATTTGGCCATCCGATTGCACAGGGGAGCCGTGCAGACTCTTGAGAACATAGTCCCCAACAAGATCGCTTGGCAGCAGCGACCGCAGATACGAGAATACGCTGTGGTCATTCGCCAGGGTAAGGATCTTCCCGTCAACGGACACCCGCATGCCACCGCCCATCCCCGCATCAAACATCTCCTCCATCTCCTTCATCACACCCTCCGAGTCGTGTGTCGTCGAGGCAATGGAGCCCTGCAGTATGCCATCCTGCAGTCGCAACTCTCCCCGAAGGGAATTTGTGAACTGGGCAATCACCGAGATGCATTCCCCAGTACTGGGAACCACCACCAACTCAATGTTGTCATTCGCCGCAGGTGCTCCGTTAAACTTGCTGAGTGCGTACCTGCCAACGAGCCTCTCAGCCGTCAAATCACGACAGAAAACAAAGCTACCTGACTCCCCCTCAAGCGTCAGGGTGTCTTCGCTCCAGTGCACCGCCAAGCCAGTCCCAAACCCCTTCACCAAGGACTCCTCAATCCGCACTTGCTCGTCGCTCCCCGCGACCATTGTCGACTCGAGTTCCCCGCTCAGTTTGCCCTCACCAAACTTCACATGGCCCCGCAAAGTGCTGGCGACCTTGGCGATGACCTCGAAGTCCTCAGACTCCTTCCTCAAATTCAGCGTTGCTTTCGTCGGGGCCAACTCACCATCGAGGCGCTCCAAGTGATAGGTTCCACAAAACTCTGGCTTATCCATAACGTCAAGAAGCCTTTGTAATCTGCGAGAGGGGGGGGAAAGGAAAAAAAATGAAGAAAGGAAAAACGAAGAAGCACAATAGTCCGAGAACAATCGCTGCCGGGAGGATTCATACCTCGCCTTTGCGTTCAAGAAAACACTCAACCAGCAATCACCCAAAACACAAAAGGGAAAATCATTATATATATATATATATATATATATATATAGAGAGAGAGAGAGAGAAGGGTAGCTGCATACATCCCATTTACATATTCACTCAGAAAACAGTGCGCGCAGCCCAAGCATCCCACACCAGGGCTCCGACTCCAACACGACATCATCTACGACAAGATCTAAGAAAGGATCGCCCCAGAAGGACAACAGCCATGACAAGGGCAGCACTGACGGCAGCGACGGCAGAGAATCCCGCTGTTCCCCCGACGGAAGAGCACCGCAGGCGGGTTCCACGAAGGTACCCATTAAGCACAGGAAATGCCTCTCGAGAAAGTGCATCATGCGGCTCCAGGGCTGCCACAGCGATACGAGTAGTTTTGAAAACGGGAAGGGTCAACGAATCATTTCCGGCATCAGTCGTCGAGTCAAGCTGTCCAATCGCACATATCTCAGCCCATGTAAAGTGCCAGGTGAAGGGAAGATTCGGTGCCAAGGGACGAACATCAAGAAGAACAAACCTCAATGCCGGCAGCACACCAGCAACAGCAACAGCAGCAGCAGACTTGTCACCTTGTACGGCAAGCAGCACCACAACGTTTTTGCAGACAGAAAAAGGTCCCTCTTCCTGTTCCCGCAGGCTCTCAAACACATCCACAATCCGCTTCTCCATGCGCTGCTGAGACCCACTGTCAGTCACCCCAAACAGGGAAAACATCAGGTTTGTCTGCGCACCAACAGACTCCACCGCCCGCAGCTCCCCAGAGAAAAAAAACCCACGGAAAACGGCTGTGTGGAGGAGGCGAGTGTGGTGAACAAGACTGAGTGTGTCGTGGCCGTCGCCCAGCAGCCAAGGGCTGCTCGTATTTGCATCGCCGGCAGCAGTATCCCAAATACTCCGTAGTCTATCACCCGTCAGCAAAGACCGCATCACGACACTGTCAAGCCAGTGCAGAAGCAAATCCTCCGCTGCCACGAGCCTGCCATCACCCGTCATCGCCCCCAACTCCTCCTCCGTAAGCCCGGCCGCCCCACCTCCCCCACTGGGTGTGTATAAAAAACCATTCACAAACAAAACACACAGCGAAACATCTGGAACGCTCCGAAGAATGGCCTCATAAAGAGAGTCAAACTGCGTTCGTGACGCATCACTGGCCACACGCCACCCCAACAGCACATCCACCACGCCGTCATATTGGCTAAGGTCAAACGATGCATCCGGCGCACCACCGCCACCGCATAATGAAGCAAGGCAGTTGTCCACACACCCATAAGTCCCTCGGCCGGCCAAGGTGGGACAGACTAACTCCCCGTCAGCCACCACATGTGACTTCTTCTCCGAGAACTCAACATATCGCACGCTTCGAAGAGCCCCCATCTCAGCATACGCAACACCAGTCACAATCCTCTGGAGTGCATCCTCCTCTGCCCTGTCACGCTCCACAAACCCCTTCACAACCTCATCAAGCATTCTCGTCTTCTCCGTGTACTCACGCAAAAGCCGCTGTATGCTGCATGCCTCATCACAAACAGCGCGAGCGAAAGCCCGCACATCAAAAGACTCCGTCTCGGTCACATCCTCCAGCATCCTTTCTAAATCATCAGGTGGTGTCATCGCAAACTCAAGCACGCCAACATCCAACACAAGGACAAAGAATGAATAGAAGGAGAATAAGCAAAACAGCAGTTGTCACTACAAGAAATCAAACGGCTTTAAACACAGAGAAAATAAGGAGAAAAAGAGAAACCACGGCACAGAAAACACCACAAAGCAAATCAAACCCTTCTACTCACAAATCAAAAGAAACGTGGCAAAACAAAGCCCCGACCCATAAAATAAAATAAAATAAAAAAGAGAGAGAATACAGTCGTACACATCTGCATAACATGAAAAAAAGATATCCATGAAACATGCTGCAACAAATCTTATTAGTGGGCATTCTTATCCACCACAAACTCAAGAGTGTTCTTGTCGTGGGAAAGCGTCAATTTATCACCTTCACGCGATGCATTCATTCCCTCTGAGAACCCATTGGAAAGTGCCTGCTCAACCTTCATATGAAAGGGCGGTCCCATCATCATTGTGGACATCAGCATCCCAGTGAGCTTTCCGTTTTCGTAATTCAGAGCACCGTTCATTGTGTTGGTAACCTTTGCGTGGACCTTCAGTTTGCCTTCTGCCTCCTCAAACTCCAGCGTAGGTACACCAAAATCACCCTTTTCAGCCTCCTTTCCGTTCAGCTTGCTTAGGGTGTATTTACCAGCAAGAGCCTTTGCGCCATTTGACATGTTTTTAATGATGTGTTTTCTCTTTTTTTTTTTTAGTTGTGGTATTCAGGTGTTCTGTAGAAGAATTTGTGTAGGAGAATTCCACACACAAAAAGGAAAAAGAAAAAAGAAGGTAGAAAGAAAGGAGAGAACTACGAGGAGAAAAGTGGGTGTTCCCTTGCTTGACAGTAGGCAATTTTATATGAAATGGATGTATTGATTGTACTTTTGGAAAGAAACGAATCAAAAAGACGCTTCACCCCATGGTAGTCGTATGGGTGCATGTTATGAATAGTTGTATAAAATTTGTTAGTCTTTTTTGATCTCTTTTTCTTCTTCTGATAGGTTGTGGATAACACCGATATGCACTAGAGTATCATTGAGGAACCCTACCAGCTTCCAACTACTTTATTATTTCGACGGACCTAACTCTGGTTTTCTTCTTCCATAGTCTGTCCTTCACAGAGAACAATATACACATATATATTAGACGGTTTCCACAGTAAAAAAAAAAAATGCCTGGGGACTAATCTAGTATGGATACCAGTTACCCAGCGCAAAACATGTCTCCCAAGTACAAACTCTGCGGTGTGGTACAATGTGCAATTGGCTTACCTTATATCTGCACTTCGTGTCGCACTGTCCAGCGAAACCCCAAGCAGAAATAAATATTCAAAACATCCCGCCAGAAAATTCTCCTCAGGCCGAACAGGTCGAGCACATCAGGTAGTAAAAAGGCCCCCGCAAGCCTAGCGGCCGTGCGTTCTTCTGTATACAGAAAGATGGCGGCTGAGCTGTCACAGAAATTTCAGTTCACAGCAGTCCAAACTACGCAAAGGTCACAGGGCCACTTTTTCATCGTTAGCAGTGGATGGGTGCAATCACGGGAAAAAAGGTTATGTCAATAATTCGGCACAAAGAATATGTGCATGAACAATTCGATAGAATAATACGCAAATCAGTCTCTCCGCAAGTCAAAAAAGATTGTAGCAACAGTCAACACAAAAAAAAAAACGGCAACACTACCTCACTAATCCCAAAGCATTTCTCCCCTAGGAGCATTACTATAAGCACATCCCAAAACCAATTAATGTTCCTTAATAATAATACAAAATATATGAACATAGTGGATATACAATTTTTTTGCGATTTTGCTTTGTGCATTCCTCTCTCCGAAGAAGAAGCAGCACGGTCATCGTCACTATCATAGATCGTAGTGTGCTCCGTTGAGTATTGATATGTTCAAATACATAAAATTTTAGATGTCTTCTATATACGCCGGACACTTCGGAGAGCATTGCGGCATCCCCGACCAAACCTTCCTGAGCATCACAATAAACTCAAAGACTTGCTTTGCGATGAGAGAGAACGCTTTCGCTTACACTGAGCATAAACAGTCGGAGATGTTCTAATGTTTGCCTCTGGCTCCGTCACCATGCGGTACTCCGTAAACTCAGGGGAGGGAGGAGTAAAGTGTATATTTCACACGAACCCACACAATCTGACGACCGATCACGCACTTCGACTAGGATAAAACAGCCTTTTCAACCTAACACAAAACAAAAATTTCAACAAACCAACTACACATCCAATTCCCAAAAAAGTACGACCCAAAAATATCTCCACCCCAAACTTCCCCACAACATGAAAAAAAAAAAATCAATAATCACCACATCACCCCCCGGCAACGAACGACGGCGGGTGGTCTGCGGAGTCGTGCGGCCTGCTGCGGCTTCCCCGGGACCAACTGCAGCGCACGGGCGCTTGGCTGCCAGCCAGCAGCACGGCGTCTGTGCTGGAGACGCTCACGCTGTCGCCCGCCCCGCTGCAGCAGCCTTCATCGGGCGAGCGTGGCGATGCGAAAACCACCGCGACAGTGACTGCGTCGACTGCCGGAGAGAACCCCGCAGGCGACTTGGGTTTTGTGGAAGACACCTCCGGGGTCCCGTGACGGAAAAGGGCGCGGCCAGAGCCAAAGCAACAGCAGACGGCACATACAGCCATGAATGTGCACATATGTGTGTTTGTGTGTGTGTGTGTGTGTGTGTGTGCGCGCGCGTGGGTGTGTGTGCTGATCTGCCGGTGTGGGCGGTGATGGCCTAGGTGGTTTCTCCGCGCCTGCGCGTGCTGTTCGGTATTCCCTGTCTTTTTGTGGAATTATTCCTCTGCTCTCCTTTTTGTTGTTTACATTGTTGTTGTTTTTTAATTTTTATTCTATCATTTTTGAGGTGTGACGAAGACAGAACGTTGTTGTTTATTTCAGTTTTGCTTGTCCTTTTTTTTCTATGGCTGTTTGGACCATTTGCTCCTTCCTGCGGAGGAAGCATATGGTCTGAGCCGATATTGCTTTCTGGGTGCTTGAAGAGCTTCTCCGCTAGTCTTCTTTTTTTACCTTTCTGCGGGGAGACCTGATTTTCCGACGTGGAACATTGCTTTCTTGTTGCTAATTTCTTTTTCTTTTTGTTTTTGTTTTTCCCTTTGCTCTCCTTCCATCTTCTGTTTGTTTGCTTTTGCTGCCAGTTGGTGTTTTTATTTTCGTTCTTCTTACTTTGATTTTTTCTCTGTATATCTATGTTTCTCCTAGGCAAAGTTGCTTAACAACATGGCATTCTCAACCAAGTGCAAAATGGCGTGGGGCTCAACCGTCTCGTTCTTTGAAAAATCGTTTGACAAGCCGAAGGATGTGATGGTGGCCTACGAGGTCATTCCTGCGCAAGGCTCAAAGAAGGGAGGAAGGCCTCGCATGAACAATGAACCCCCAGCCTGTGCTGGCAATCAGCAAGTCCACGGTGAAGATTGGGAGTTGGGGATGGAGGCTAACTACTATCCACCCCAGATGATCGAGCCAGGATACAACCAGTATATGCAGGGTCCATATCCGCCCCAGTATTAGTACAATGTGTATTTATGTTTGCAATTGTATTGTGAGATTCCCTTAAGATTTTTCTGTATATGTGCATAGTGCTTTCTTTTATTTGTTTTTCATTGTTTGTATGTCTAGTCTCTCTCCTCCCATTCAACCTTTTAGCCTTTCCGTTTTTTAGCATGTGTATACATTGTTATTACTCTTTTTTTTTTCTCTTCTGTGCTTTTCCCGCTATGATGCAGCATTGAGGGCTTTATTATGATTACTATTATTGTTATTATTGTTACTATTATTATTATTATTATTTTGTATCCCTCTTGCTCTGCAATTTGTGACTCAAAACGCACCGTCTAGAGGCCTCTCATGGCTTTCTTGCTTTCCTTCTCTTTTTTTAATGTATTCTTTACTTATTGTTGTTGCTGTTGCTAATGCTATTTGTTTTTGTCTTCTGACCAAGGGAAATAGTAAATAGAGATGTCGTTTAGGCGGTTCCTTGTTAGTGGCACCCCTGTCATAAGACATGTACTGTGTGCCGATTGCACGCCGGGTGCTCTTCTCTCGCAGCAGCGCCTTGGATCACAAAAGCAGACGCCGAATGAAAGCCGTGGTGCGGGACCAAGTCCGGGTGCTGCAGCAGCGCTTCCCTTGGGAAAGACTCCTGCAGTGGGTGATTCCCCGGCTGGTGGGAGTGGAACGCAGACGCCCGGCAAAAGTAACCGGTTCCTACAGAGACTATCGGAACTGGAGAAATCTGCGGCGCATACCACTTCGGGGAGCAGCGGTTTCTCGCAGGCATATGGGCGTGGTCGCGAGGCGAATGTTCTGAAGGAGCGAAAACGCATGCTTGTCTTTCGCGATGTTGGGATGGACTTGGACAAGCCGATCCTCTCACGCGACGTGTTCCTTGTCTTCAAGTACTTCCGGTACGGAATTGAGTTTGCCGTAGATAACGAACTGGAGCGTATGCTGCGGTACTTCAACGAGCATGCCCTAAACGAGCTGAAGATCATACAGAACAGCAAGCTTATGCGTGGGCCCGCAGTGCTTAGCCGAAAGAGGAGTAGAGCGGGGCACGGAGGCGTGTCGTTTCAGGATCCACCGGCCTTTCCATCGCTGCAGGCGGCCAATGTGCGTCAATTCTGCACCTACACGAGCAAGACAGAGCAAAGAGTGGCAGATCTCATGAAGCCCAGTTCGCTCTGTGCCTCATTTCGCCGGGAAGGGGATTTCACTGTGAATTCGTGGCCAAGAGCGCGTTACTTTTGCGAGCAAGACCTTGCGCAAATGACATCCTTTTCCTCTCTCACCTTCCGGAAACCCGCCGTCATCATTTACTCTCAGTTGGGGCAGAAGCTTGGGGGGCAGGCAGACCTGGAGTGGCGTCGTCTGGCGTATGCAACAGTATACCCCTCGCTGCTGCAATACCTTCCGCAGACGGACACTAGGGGCGAGGGCCACGTCCAGTCGACCTGCGAGCAGCACAACAAGGGAGGACTTCGTCAACGTCCCAAAGATGCCTCAGCGGGTGGACGAGAGAACATCATGCCAATCGATGTTATTTCGCTGCGTAGCATGGATGTGTACAAGTATCGCTGGGTCCACCGATTGTATGCTCGTCGCTTTGCGCAATCGCTGCTTCCCGGTGGGACTTCGTTGGGGTCCATGGAAAATGAGGCGCAGATTAATGGGTTAATAACAGCATCCACCACATTTGTTGGCTGCAAGTTGCTTCAACCCTTCTATTCTGTGTTGGGCTTGCGCAACTACCTTTCACCCCATGTGATGCTCGTGGACCACGAGGGAGTGATACGCTGGCTGACAGCAGGATGCCCTGACGATTACGAGAGGGAGCATTTTCCTCTGTTGCTAAGACAACTTGAAGAGGAGTATTACCGCGCAAAGAGTCGCTGACTCATCTCTTTCATTCTCTCTTCGTTTCTTTACACATTTTGCGTATGCGTCTAGCCCTCTTTCCCCGGAGCGTATTGGCTGATGGTATATGTAATATCCACATAATAGACTGACGAAACGGGGAATACTCCTCCAGATCCTCATCGATGTCTGCGATTAATGGCTTGTTTTCTGTTGTTATGGAGAGCGGAGCCAGTTCCCCTTTACACTTTTTGTCTGTTTATCTTTCTCTTCTTCATTATCCCACATAGCATCGATGAATATTTATTTATTTATTTCTACTGATTTATCCCGCCCACGTCACACTGGAGCTGATGAATGACTTCTGACGGAGCGAAATGTGGAATGGCTCGTCGGAATTATTGGGTGATCTTCAGGGAGGAACGAGAACCCATGATTCCAGAGGAAGGTGGAGTGTGTGAGAAAGGATGTGTTTGTTTGCTTGTTTCTGAGAGAAAAGGAGAAGGAGAAACGAATGGGGAAGACATCGTCTGATGGCGTAGAGAAGGGCCCTCAACGCAAAGAGGCTGGGCAAAAGAAATAAAGAGAGGAAAAAAGAGAACGAGGGGAGAGCAATGCGTGCTGTCATTATTGTCTATGTCCTTCCGTCTGGAGAGATTTTTTTTCTTTTTGGTATGTGCCGACTCCTTCTGCGGTCTTCCTTTTCTCGTGTGAGCGGTGGGGGCCGGTATGAATCGCTCTCTCCCTGCTGTACACTCTTGTCTCCCCCATCTCCCTTGGTTTGGTAGGAAGTCACATGAGCCAACCCACCATTGAAGAGACCTCCATGGAGAACTGCTGCATTCGTTCCGATCGGGGGAGTGAGTTCCCGGACCAGGTAAAGTATAATGGGTCTGCAACTGCTGAGGTGTCCTGCTCGTACTGCGGTGAGGATGACCCGCATTCTCTTGTCATGTGCACTGCCTGCTCGAGATGGTTTTGCAATGGTGAATATGGTACCAGTGGCTCACATGTTGTCCTGCATCTGGTGAAAAGCAAGCATCGTGCTGTGAAGCTACATGCGGAAAATGCACTTGGTGACTTTACTCTGGAATGCTACTGTTGCCGATCGACCAATATCTTTTCATTGGGATTCATTCCATCCAAAGAGGAGTCCGTTGTCGTCCTCGTCTGTCGAGAACTATGCCTTCACTCCAAGACACTTCGCGACCTCAACTGGGATGCCTCCACGTGGCTTCCATTGATTGAGGAACGCCGCATTCTTTCCTGTATTTGCAAGGTCCCGACTGTTCCTCGCAAGAAACTTACCATGCACGACATCATCACATTTGAGTTGGCCTGGAACAATGTTGAGAAAGATGTGGTGGATACAGAGCAGAAACTCTTGCCCATTCCAATATGCTTTAATGACGCCGAGGAATACCAGGCAATGTTCTCGAAGCTGGTCGCAAGGAACTCCATTGACGCAGAAAAACGGGAAGAGCGACTCTTTGAGGACGTTTCCTGTAAATGGCAGAAGAGTCAGTGGAAGAGACATTGTTTTCTTCTAAAAGATTTACCCCCCTCCGATGAAGGTCTCCATTGTGGCGAGGCCGGCTTACTGTCGGCCAAGGGGAGCTTGCTGTCGTTGAAGGGTGTCGTCATTGACGTTAATAAGTCACCATCTGGCCAGGAGGAGGTTGTTTTTGAGGCGATGGCTGGTAAGTTGCAACAAGAGAAAAAGGCATTAGATGAGCTCCTTAACGCCTCCAAGGCAACCCTTCATATTCAATACAATTCCACCAGCGATAAGAGAATGATGGATGCGTTGAAACAGATGGTGGTTAGGCGGGCTTCCCTTTCTGCATACCTTTACTTCACCATTCTTGGCCAGAAGGAAGAGGCGGAGAAGCGTTACGTTGAACTTGACATTAATCTCCCGTCGGAGCGGATACCAGGGCTGAATTCCTCGCAAGACGGCGCCGTGAGAAAGTCGCTGAAAACCCCACTGACACTCATTCAGGGCCCGCCGGGGACGGGTAAGACGACGACGATTGTTGCCATTGTTCGCGAGCTGTCTCAACGGATTAGCGAGCAGATTCTTCTCTGTGCCCCAAGTAACGTCGCCGTTGATCACCTTGCGGAAAGGATCTCGGCAGCTGGTTTGAAAACGGTACGCCTGCAAGCTTTCTACCGTGACGTTATACCAACCGCTGTCAAGAACCTTGGGTTGGAAGCTCAGGTGCAGGACTTCATCAGGACCAGCAGCGGCAACAAGACCCTGAAGCGAATTGTCAACAGCATGTCCGCAGGTGAAACATTGAGTGGGAAGGAATACGAATTCTATTATGAATCTGTGGGTAGCATTGAGAAAAAGCTTCTTTGCAGCGCTGATGTGATCTGTTGCACGTGCATTGGGGCGGGTGATAGACGCCTGGAAAACATGTGCTTCAAATACGTGTTAATCGACGAAGTGACGCAAGGAACTGAGCCAGAAACACTTGTGCCTTTGGTCCATGGCGCGAAACAAATTATCTTGGTGGGTGACCACTGCCAGTTGCGCCCCATTGTTTTGTCTGCTTCCGCACGGAACTCCGGGCTTCGTCAGAGCTTGTTCGAACGACTGCTGAAGATGGGTCACCGGCCAGTAAGACTTGATGTGCAGTATCGCATGCATCCAGCCCTGTCCCTGTTTCCATCCGATCAGTTCTACGAGGGCAGCCTGCAGAATGGCGTGACGGAAGAGCAGCGTGATGCATCGTCTGCGTTCCCGTGGCCAGATCCCACGAGGCCAATCTTCTTTTACAACACGACAGGATCTGAGGAGCTGGGTACGAACGGTAACACATACGTGAACCGGACCGAAGCTGCGTTAACTGAACAAATTATAACGCAGCTCATACAGAAAGGCAAAGTGAAACCTGAGGGCATCGGTGTCATTACTCCCTATCGGGGTCAGTGCCAGTATGTTATGAATTACCTTCTGCACTGCGGACCTTTGCCGAGAGAGACCTATGGTCGCGTCGAGGTTTCCTCTGTCGATGCTTTTCAGGGAAGAGAAAAAGAGTACATCATACTTTCTTGTGTCCGCAGCAACCACCGTCAGGGAATTGGATTTGTGGTTGACTGGAGGCGGCTCAACGTCTCCATTACTCGTGCAAAGCGTGGTCTGATCATATTGGGGAACGTGCAGCTTCTTTCAAGGTATGATGTGTGGCATAGCCTCCTCACCCAGCTGATGGGGTTGTCGCTTGTTGTGGATGGTCCCATCCAGAAACTTGTTCCGTCAAAGGTGGTGCTGCAGAAACCAAGAATGACATCTGAGGAAGAGTAAGTCAAAAGGAACATTAATCCAGGAATAGGTGTGAATTTATGTCCTATTTTCCGTTGCTATACTAGGTGCTTTTTTTTTCTTTTCCTCTCTTTGCTTTTGCTGAGGCTGTGGTTGGAGACGAGCTATTTTCTCTCTTGTAAAGTGGTGGTGGCAAATCCCCCTTCAGGTGCTGCCACAACCACAATGAGTATGAAATGATTATCTTGCAGATTTGTTGTTCCATCCTCTTTGCTTTGAACTGATGGCACGTGTGTTGTCAATGAGTCGTCCAATCCCCCAGTAATGTGTCACGAGATGCGAGAAACGTACCCTCCGAGAAGGGTCTGTTGTTGGTGTTTTGTGCTTTCTTTGCGAAGACTGGGGTGGTACATTCTGACAAGGGCCCCCATTCTGCTTGGAACTGTGAGGTCCCCAAGCCTTGAGCTCCCATGGTTGGTGCGCTTGAGACTGTGGTTTTTTGCTTGGTGTCGTTTTCGACGCCCATGCCAACCCGGGTTTTCTACAACAATCTGCTCTGACTGCTGAGGATAAAGTGTTTTCGGCACGCACACATTTTTGTGTGGTTGCGTGACCTCTCCCTGTGTGCGTGTGTTTTGATATAGGTAATGAGGAATGAGAATCAGGAGTTGTTGTTTCATCTTTTTTTGTAAACTGGGCTGTGTGTATTTTCTGCTAGGGCTGCCTTTCCTTCCGAAGTGCCTCCCGCCCATCGCTTTTTTTCTGCTTGTTTCCTGTCGCTCAGGTAGTAGGTGGGGGGAGTGATTTTCTCCTGTTCAGGATGAGTCTCGTGCACCACTTCTTTCATGTCAAGGGTGGAGTGACGGCCGTCAGTGGCAGCGCGTCAGGTGTGGCGACGGAGGCCACCTTTCACGTTGCCGTGCAGGGGTGCTGCCACGGAGAGCTCGACCGTGTCTACGACGCCTGCGCGGCGCACGAGAAGGCGACCGGGCGGCGGATTGACCTTCTTGTGTGCTGCGGAGACTTCCAGGCGGTGCGGGGCGAGGTGGACCTGCGCAGCATGGCGGTGCCGGACAAGTACCGCGTGCTAGGCGACTTCGCGGCGTACTACCGGCGGGAGAAGCACGCGCCGTACCTGACGCTCTTTGTGGGTGGGAACCACGAGGCCTCCGACTGGCTGGCAGCCGAGTGCTACGGGGGGTTCCTCGCCCCGAACATTTACTACATGGGGCACTCCGGGGTCGTGATCGTGGACGAGCGCGTCACGGTCGCCGGGCTGAGCGGCATCTTCAAGGCACACGACTACACGGAGCCGTACCCTCGCCGCCCGTTCCACGCGTCAGAGGCGGCGAAGCGCTCCGCCTACCACGTGCGGCGCATTGAGGTGGAGAAACTCCGGGCGATGTCGCGGGCCCTCGAGCGCATGCGCCAGCAGCCGCGTTCACCGACGGCGCCCGGCGCACCCCCCTCGAGGTGCTCCGCGGCGTTCCCGCACATTGATCTGTTTCTCTCCCACGACTGGCCAGTGGGAATCACCAAGTACGGGGATGAGGCGCAGCTCCTTCGCCACAAGCCCTTCTTCGAAGATGACATTCGCCACAATGCGCTGGGCAACCGACACACCATGGAGCTTCTTCGAGCCGCCAAGCCTCGTTACTGGCTGGCGGCGCACTTACACTGCCAGTTTGAGGCCACCGTGCCGCACCATGACGTGGACAGTGCTGATGCTGCCGCTGCTGGCGTTCCGCGGGGGACAAAGTTCGTCGCACTGGACAAGTGCTCGAAGGGGAAAGGCTTTCTTGACTTCGTTGACATCCCTGTCATTGGTGGTGGTGGCTCTGCGGCGGAGAAACTTGGAGGACGAGGCGGAGATGGACAAGGACGTCTGGTGCACCACCCACTGTGGCTGGAGGTGCTGCGGGAGACGCACGGCTTCCTGGCGACGAACGACGGCGGGTGGTCTGCGGAGTCGTGCGGCCTGCTGCGGCTTCCCCGGGACCAACTGCAGCGCACGGGCGCTTGGCTGCCAGCCAGCAGCACGGCGTCTGTGCTGGAGACGCTCACGCTGTCGCCCGCCCCGCTGCAGCAGCCTTCATCGGGCGAGCGTGGCGATGCGAAAACCACCGCGACAGTGACTGCGTCGACTGCCGGAGAGAACCCCGCAGGCGACTTGGGTTTTGTGGAAGACACCTCCGGGGTCCCGTGACGGAAAAGGGCGCGGCCAGAGCCAAAGCAACAGCAGACGGCACATACAGCCATGAATGTGTACATATGTGTGTTTGTGTGTGTGTGTTGTTGAACATACGAGACGAATTTGCTTGTATGCATTCATAATGATACCGTGTATGCGTGTGCTGTGGGTAAGGAATGGAAAAGTAGTAATGGAACAGATGTAGGTGACTAAATCTCTCTTTCTTTGTTTTGCTTTTGATCGCTGTTGATTCCCATATTGTTGATTTGACACCTCTATGTTCTTTCGCTCGGCTATATATATACATTGCTGTGATCGTTCTCTTTTTCTTCTTGTTGTTCTTGTGGTTGTTTCGTACCCCACCATTACACTCGCATAACTTTGTGTTGGTAGCGCTCTTCTGGCAAATATAAGTGTATTAATATCTGTTTATATATACGGATATACATATCAGTGTATACACTCACCTAGAAGAAAAGGGAAAATAAGCACAGAAAAGAAGGTAAAAAGAAAGGGAAAGCTAGTGTTTTGTAAACCAAGACAAAAGAAAAAGAAAAAAAGGTTTAAGAAGCGAAGAACTCCGGCGTAAGTGAAGTGTGTAAACACGGTACAGAGTTTCTCTTGCAAAGCGGGTAGCGGACACAAGACAAGGAGTCTGGAACTTGTAGTTATTGGTAGCAGTAAGTAGCGAACTCCAACTAAAGTAACCGAACGCAGACCACTGTACAGAGAGGACGAGGTCCGAGGGGAAAACGAGCAAGGAAAACCATAGAGAAAAAGAACAAAAAACAAGAGGAATAGAGAAGTTTCCGGAATAAGGATTCTTGCAGGGACAATACCGTCGCACCGCATATTTATTGGCGACCTTGTTTTTTTTTGTGTATTTGTATTTTTTTGTCTGTGGTTTCTGTGTGTCGTTGTTGGCCGTTTGGTGTTTTTGCGTTTTGACTCATCTCTCCGTTCAGACAGAGAAACAGAGAGAGAAAAAGACAGGCGAGCCCACTGTGTCAACTCTCAGTGTTGATTTTATTGTTGCTGTGAAGCAAGAAAAAAAAAATCATTTATTTATTTACGGACAGGCGTACATACGGTTCATTATGGACGGGCAATTGAACTCCCAGCCGCATGGCAGCACGCGGCAGACTCCCCTGTCGCAGCAGAATGCAACAAAAGCGCCCGGCAAACTTTCCGAAGGGTTAGACGTGTTCGATCTTCAGCTGCAGAATGACTGCGCCAACGTCCCTGGCTCCTTCATGGGCAGTCTCACGGCGAACGTCGCCGTGGGTGGTCCATCGCCGTCGCCAACCGCTGCTTTGTCGTCTGCGATGTTCTCCTCCGTCGCGACCGCCACGCACGGCCTCGTCTCGACGATGAGCAACCCGCAGACGACGCGCTGCATGGTGCGTGACGTAGCGCAGGTCATCCTTCGCTTCATCTCCGACCACGGCGAGCAGCAGCCGGAGAGCCTCGCGGACGACTTCGGGCGGCAGCTGATCTTCCAGTTCGCCGACGAGCTGCAGCGGCTGACGGCCGCCCCGACGACCGGCATGACGAGCGGCGGCGATGGGCGCTGGACGATCGACAAGGAGGTCGTGCTCTCGCTGAAGAACGGGAAGGACGGGCCGCCGCCGGGCGCTGAGGTCGCGCGGCCGCACCACCCGTACGCCGGGTACTGCAGCGCGACGAACGGGATTAGTCCGCGCGTGACGGCACAACATCCACAGTTGCGCGGCACACCGCCGAGCATACCAAGCACTGCGCATGTCAGTGGCGGCGCAGGGGCCAACGGCAATAACAATAATAACAATAACAACGCCCGTAGTGTGCATGGGGCGATAGAGAACTTCGGCCTGGCTAGTGTTGGGACGACGGGGCATCAGCAACCGAGTCTGACCGTAACCTCACTGAGTAAACGTGTGGGTGGTGGTGATGTCATTCGCCCCCAGCCACAGCACCCAAGGAATGGGATTCGTACACTGATGTCGCAGCGTCGTCTCATGACAAATACGAAAAAAGTACTCCGATCGGCTAGCTCTGCATTCTCAGAGTATTCCGCAGGTGAAACAGGCGAAGTCTGCAGCTCAATGTCGCGCACCACAATTGGAACAAGTGCGTTAACTAAGTAGAGAAAAGAACAATACAAAGAAGGGACAAATATAAGAATAAAAAGGCACCGTGTATATCTTCTCATTGGCACATAATCACCTTTATTTGGTTTGTTTTTGGTCTTTATTTTCCTCTCATTCCCTCCATCCTCTTTTTTGGTTAGTTTTTCTTCCTTTTTTTCCCATGTTCCTGTGTGTCCCCAATGAAATGTATGCATGAATATATACATAAGCATATGCCCTGCCATCTACGCGGATCACTGACATTCACTCTGATACAAGCAGCTTACGAGAGATGATGACGGAAGTACAAATGGAGGGTGTGGGAAATCGCAAGCAGAAGAAAAGGAAATAACTGAGCAGATAGGGGATTAAGTGAGCTATGAAACGTGTGTTTGAGATATATAGAACTCTGAGTGACGAGGAGAGAAGGTGTTGTGAGAGAAGGAATAAGAGAACAAGGATATTATGAGCAAATGCAGGATAAAAGAAAAATGTTTAGAACAGAACAAACGACAATAACCAAAGAGAAAAAAAGATATATGTATCTCAGTGGAGGAAAGATGTAGTGTAAGAAATATAATGGTGAATGAATACAAAGAAATAAAGAAAAAAAATGAAAGTAATACAAAAACGGCGGAACGCAAGTCACTCTCTGGGCTGTAAACAGAAACATTCATAGGGTAAAAAAAGAGGAAAAAAAAATAAAACAAAATAATGAATCAAAAAAAAGCGGTTTGGTCATTCATTTCCACAATGTAGACCTCTTTTTTGGTTTGCTTCCTCTGTTTGTTTGCTTTGTTTTACTTTTCATTTTATTTTTGTCTGCCACTGTGCCCGATTTTTTTTTTGGGGGGGAGGGGAGTGTTTTTGTTTGTTTGCTTGCTTCTCTGCTTTCATTTTTCTTGTGTTACTCCTCCTTCCTTATGAAGGTGTGTAGTGTTTATATCTTCTGATATGTATATCAGCATATGGGTGGGTGCGGATATGCCTTGAATTTGTCTTTATTCATTTCGTTTTTACTAATATTGTTCGTGGTACTATTCTTTATATGAACGCATACAGAGTTATCAGGAGGAGGAAAGGGAGGAGGGAAAAAGGAAATACAAAAGTGTATAAATAGATCTATATATGGTTAAGAGAATCTCATTTATAGCACTGTCCTCATGTATGCTGAAAAAGGAAAAGAGAGGGAGAGAGGGAATGAATGAATGAAAAGGGAAAGAGTATATAATGTGTTTTTGGTTTTTGCTTTTCTTCTTGTATGGTCTATTCCCTTTGATTTTGGTGTTTCTCTCTGCATGTACGTGGGTTGGCGTTTGCTTTTAGGTGAGGTACTGGTTTTTCCTCGGAATTCTTGTGTGTTTGTGTGTGCGTGTGTTTTGTTTTGTTTTGTTTCATTGCGTGTATGTTTTTTTTTCTGCTCTGCACCACACAAGAGAACACCCTCTCATACACACACATAATATATATATATATATATATATATATATATATATATATATATATATATATATATGTATGTTTGGGCTGGGTGTATGCATTGCGTGTGAAATAAGAGGAGCAGCAGAAAATAAGAAAGAGAGAAATAGATAGGACGTAATGATGGGAACGAATCAGGACAAGTATATATATATATATATATATATATATATATAAGAAGAGCAAAGAAAATAAGAGAGAGAGAGAGAGAGAGAGAGACGAGGGAGGAAGGTCATTATGAATAAAGTGTTCATCTCTCCCACTCAGGTCACACTTCTCTACATACATCTTGTCCTGTCAGTCCTCTAGGACGGAGGGTCATGTATCTTGATGCCTCGGCCCCAGTGAACGGCAGTGTGATGTGTGCCTGCTCCCAGAGAAACAAAGCAAACCAAAATAACGAAAGGATAGAGTACGAGAAACAGTGGAATGAGTGAGAGAGAGAGAGAGAATCACGAAGAGAAACAATAAAGGGCGGAAAAGAAGGAGGAATATTTTGTGTAGAAAAAAAATGCATTTAAGTAAAATGACCAGAAATATTTCACTTTTCTTTTCTCCTTTTTTCCTTTTGGGTTTTCTTCTTTGCCTCATTGTCACATGTGTTTTTTCTTTTCGTTTTTGGAGTGCCATTCATCCTGGTTTTTGTATGTGAGGAGTCTTTCGTTCTTCTTCATTTTTCTTTTCTTGGGGTGGATTGGTTGGTGAGAAGGATGTCTGTGGTCCCTTTTCTTTAATTCCAGCAACACGCAGCGTCTGTTTCTCAATGACTTTTGACTTGTTTCTCCTTTTTGTCTGCTTTCTTGTGTTCTTTGCTCTTCGTTTTTGTTTTTGTTTTTGTTTTTCTCATTGGGATGGCTGTTGTTTTGTCTTTGTTTTTGTTTCCTTCTTGGTTCTGAGTGTGTTTGCATGCATGTGTATGTGTGTTTTGGTGTAAAGAGGGGAAGAGAAGATATGTATATGTGTGCTTGGAGCTTTCTCCGACAAATATATATATATATATATATATATCTTTTTTTTCATTACCACTCTCACCCATACACAGATCAATGCATGCATCCAGACAAGAGAATGAAGAGAAAAGGAGAATATCAAACAATTACTTCCCCCGTTTGTTTTCATGGGCAGTTATTTGAATTCCTCTATGAGGTCATTGTACACAAAGTAAGACCTCTATCAATCTGTACATGTGTCTGTGTGTACGTATGGGCGCTTAGCTGTTACAATTATTATATGTATGGTTTTTTTTACCCTTTTTACCGCTCCACCACATATACGCAGAGCCGTATATATACCTCTTCTTGATCCTTCATGTGTCACCATTATATAGAGCTTATTTATAACTCGCCCTTGATTTCTTCATTTTCTCTGTTGCCTTTTATTTTGCCTTTTCTTTCATTCACTTTCTTTTTTGTCGTTGGAGAGTGCAGGCCTTTTTTTGTCCGTGTTTTTTTATTCATGTGTACTTCTCTCTTTCTCTGTGTAGCATGCAAGGCCTTTTTTTGTTTTATTTATTTTTCTCCCACCCACACTTTTATATGATCAAGGCAATCCCGTATCCATGTACATCTGTCTCTGTATGGACGTATGGACGCTTAGTTACCTATATATACATATACAAATATATATATATATATATATATCCCATGTGCCTCTTCCTCTCTGTATGGATGCAAGGCTGAAAGGTCTACTGTGTAGCTCATGAACTCTTTCTCTTCTTCGTCTTTTCTTTGGCTGCTTGTATTTTCTCCTACACACACACACACTTTTTCTTTTTTTTCACTAGGGAAGAAGAAAATAATCCCGGGGAGCTGCCGGACCACGAGGATGTCGTCCATCGCGAAGAAGATGTTGGAGCGCCACGGCTGGCGAGAGGGCATGGGCCTCGGCCGGAACGCCGGCGGCGTGTCGACGTACGTGAAGGTCATCCGCCGCGACCCACGCACGGCGACGGGCTTGGGCCACGCAGCAGACGCGACGCAGGCGCCGCAGGCCGCGACCCTCTCCGCCGAGCTCGACGCCGTCTACTCCGACATGACGCGGTTGGGAGGAAAGAATAAAAGTAAAAATAAAAAGGAGTTGGAAGTGGTGTCAAGCGATGAGGAGGATAATAATAAGATGAAGAGGTCTGGTAGTGATGTAATGAAGACAAGGAAGAGAGAACGAGAGGTCACAAGGAAGGGTGGGAGCAGCAGGAGTAGTAGTTGTAATAGTGGTGGTGGTGATTGCTGCAGTCAGAGTAGCTCTTCCAGTGACGAGAGTAGTAGCGATGATGACACGAACGTTGATATAACGCGACTAAAGGACGATGAACTTCTTCGCCGGTGTGGTGGTGTGCGGTTGGGGCGTGCCGGTCGTCATCGGTTCTTTGATGGGAAACTCCGCCGCATTGAAAAGTCACACCGCGAAGAGTAGCAAAGCGATGGTCTTTGAATAATCCGACAAATATACATACATAAATAGATACATGTACGGAAAAGGGGGATTAAAAGAGAGAGAGAGAGAGAAAGCATAGTAAAGGGAAAATAAGAGTAAATTAAGAGGAACACAAGTTGGGCGGTTAAGCACAAAAAAAAAATTCTTTAAAAAAAGGAAAAGATGAGCGAAAGAGAAGTTTGGGTAAGCAGAGCAGTGCTGTAATTGACCTTCAATGTTCATGTGTTATATCCGCATATAACAAAGAAGGGGAAAGGATCAGGGGGTAACTGGAAGTACTCTGCTGAATTGCTGTTCTCTGGATTTTTTTTTTATATACATTTCTCTCTTTCTTTTTTGTATTTTCCCTTATATCTCCCCGACTGACTGGATGGATGGGTCAATGTAGGTAGAGATGTTTTCTTCCCAATTCCTCTCGAGGACCAACTGCTCGCTATTCCTTGCTGTACCTACAGTGAGACGAGCGATGCGCCACTCTCTGCTTCTCCGCCGCCCTCCTACACTCCCATCATCCTCTTCCTCATCTGCACCACAATCTACTGCTGCTGTTTTCTCTCATGGCTTCTCCGTGAAGGAGGAACAGCAACAACAAAAACAACAACAGCAGCAGCAGCAGCCGAATGCGAATCAACAGACTGACGAAAGAGGGCTGGTGGAGTTGACACTTCGACTGCAGGATCAATTGGCAAAGATTGGTGAAAGGGTTGCACATGCAAACAATGTTATTCAGCAGCAAGCGACGGCCTTTTCTCACTTGCAACGACAGCAGGCAGTGCTGGAAAGACGAGTGGTGACACTGGAGGAGGAGGACGCGCGGATGCAGCAAAGAATCACAGAGACAACTCGATTAGCCTCTGATTTGGTCCTGCAGCATCGTAACGTGGAGATGCTGGTGGGACAGATGGAGAAACTTGTGCTGAAGCATACTACTACATATTCTGTAAAGGGTGGGAAGCCGTTGTCTGCTGCCAATACATTTCCCCCTTCAACTGGCAGTCATGGGGAAAAACAAACGCTGCAGCATGCGACGAATACAGGCTCCAGCGCGTCTGACGTTCAAACAAATTCCAAGCCGATGATGGCGGTAGCACCTCCTCATTCTGCATCATTATCTTCTTCTTCGGTTGCTGTATCACCTGATCTTTTAAGGATAGAGACACAAGTCTCCACCCTTAGTGTCCGTCTGGAGGCATTGCAGGCACGAATTGATCAACTCACATTGGAAAAACTGGTCTTGGATAAAGTTGAATTGCACGCCCAGACGCTTCAGAAGAAGACACAAGAACAGCAAGAGACTGTGGTGGAGCAGGCCGTGTCACGAGTGGCGACTGCAGCAATGACAAAAGATGAACGCGGTGGTGCTGTGGGGTCTGCAGCACATTCAAAAAAGAATCTCGCTGCGCTGTTGAAAAATGCCGGTGCGTTTCCCTTCCGAGATAACACTGGGGCCACCCGTATTAGCAGCCAAAAGGTTCTCGTCCGTGGTTTGCCTGTAATGTTTGGTGCTTCGGAAGTTCGGGATTTGTTTTCTCGTGCTGGAACGGTGGTCTCGTGTGTTGTGCGACGAATGTCTACTGTACGAACAGCGGCGAAGACAACGACGGCACCACCAGCAGCAGCTTCTCGCTATCGGTCTCAGCAAAACCAAGAAGAGGAGGAAGGAAACGAAGAAAAAAAGGTGGGAGAAAAAGAGAGCTCTGATCAAATCACAAATGGTTCCTCTGGTGCAGCCACTGTTACTTCGACTGCAGCGGAGAAGCAGGAAAGAGCCTTCGAGGTGACATACCAGACGGTGGAGCAGGCAGTGCGGGCGGTCTTGCAGCTGGAGGGGTACCAACTCCATGGGAAGTACACACTATCGGTGGAGCCGGTGGTTTCGGCTGACATTATAGCAGCAATGCAGCAGTTGGAGGAGGAGTCCAAGGAGGAATAAAGTGGGTGGGTGTGTGTTTCTGTCTATCTATCTGTCTGTGTTTATGTGTATGTGCATACAGATGATCAGCGCATTTTCTTTCTCCTTCTTCGCTTCTCTCTCTATCTGTCTGCATGTGTGCGTCTTATCTTTCTTATTGTGTATACATAGGGTGTTTTCAATATATATTCTTTAACTAAAAGGCTCTGGGCCTTGTGATCAGGAGACTACTATTGTTGTTGTTGTTGTTGTTGTTGTGTCAGACTATCATTACGGAGGGGGGTGAGGGAGGAAGGGTGAAGATGCAGTCATGAACTGTTATCTTTGTCTCTTCGTTTCTCTGGAAAGAAAGAAAAAGAGAGAGAGAGAGAGAGGAATGCTTTTCACAATGGAACTCACCATCATCTGCATTTATGTATTTGTTTCCTTTTGCTTTTCTGTTGTTGCACTTTTGGATCTCATTGAAAATAGATAATATTACCAAACAAGAAAACCAAGCAAACAAACACAGGCAAATATATATAATAAAAGTGAAAGGAAAGAAAAAAAGAAAAAGGAGGATGGGGAAGAAGACGAACAGTGGAGCAGAGAGCATCAAAGTTCTCGTGCGATGCCGCCCTTTGAATGAAAAGGAACGGGCTCAGGGCTACAAGTCGTGTGTGGACGTTGACCTCACTGAGCACACCGTCACAGTTCGGAGTCTCATTGGCGAGCCAGACCGATGGACGTTTGATGCAGTCATTAACAACACGTTTACTCAGCGAGACATCTTCACGCAGTTTATTATGCCTATGGTGGACTCTGTGCTCGAAGGATATAACGCGACGGTATTTGCATACGGACAGTCTGGCTCGGGTAAGACGCATACAATGACAGGAAAACTTGAAGATCCGGAGCTGCAAGGGATTACGCCTCGTTGCTTTGCTCACGTCTTTGAGCGTATTGCTGCTATGAAGGAGACATCTCCCAATAAACAATTCTCCATGTATGTTTCTTTTGTAGAGCTCTATAATGGGAAAGTACAGGACCTGTTGGCACGACAACAGGTGCCACTTGCGCTGAAGGAAAATAAGGATAAAACATTTTATGTACAAGGCGCTCATATCCCGCAGGTAAAATGCCCAGAGGACATCTTCCGTAATATGGAAGAAGGAACAGAACGACGACGTGTGGCCTCAACCGACCTTAATGCTGATAGTTCACGCTCTCACTCTGTTTTTTCATTGATTATTGAATGCACAGAAATCAGCGAAGATGGCGACTCCCGCTCCGTGACAAGTAAACTAAACCTTGTAGACCTCGCAGGGTCAGAACGGCAGAATAAAACAGGGGCGCTGGGTGATACGCTTAAAGAAGGGTGTAATATCAACTTATCCCTCAGTGCTCTTGGTACGGTCATTGATACAATTGTGAAGGGCAAAGGGCATGTGCCTTTTCGAAGCAGTCCACTCACAATGTTGTTAAAAGATTCTCTTGGCGGTTCGAGTAAAACAGTCATGTTTGCAAATATTGGTCCAAGTGAGCATAACCTCTCTGAGACGGTCAGTACTTTGCGTTTTGCGGATCGTGCAAAACAAATCCAGAATAAACCCGTTGTGAATATGGATACAAAGGATCAAAAGATTGTGGAGTTGACAGCACTTGTTCATGAACTGAGGGAAAAATTAAAGAAGTACGAGACAGAAGGTATGGAATCTCTTGAGCGGGAAGTGGAAGAGTTGCGTGAGAAAGTGGGTGGACTGGAGGTAAGTCTTGACAATGCTGTTAGGGGGAGAGAGGCAGATGCAGTAGACTTTGAGAACGTTCAAGCGAAGTTTAATATGGAGCGACAAACCACCGCGGCTAGAGTTCTTGAACTGGAAGAACTCATTGGGCAATTACAAAACGATCTGCAAATTGCAGAGTCAAGTGTAACAGATGAACGGATACAACGCGAGGAGGTACTTCGTCTATGTACACAATATCTACGTAATGAAGACAAGGAAGGTGAAGAGAATACCAAACCGATTACAAGCCTCAGTGAGCTCGAAGCTGTGTTACAAGACCGTTCCCATGGAAAACATAGCGCGGAGTTGGCCAGTTTGCATAGTGCTATACAGAAACTTGTTGTAGAGGCAAAGCAAATGCGGAAGGAACACAAGGCAGTAACAAGAGAATTGGAGGAAAAACTCGAAGAAACCCAGGCATCACTGAAGTCTGCAGAGTCAAAGTTGCGCAAGGAAAGGAAGGAGTTGAATGAACTGCGTGCGGCTCAAAAGGGAACTTCAGCAACTTTTGGTGGTGGTGGTGATAGCAAAGAGGTTGAGGAACTCCGTGCTGCACTTGAAAATGCACAGCAGCAGCTCCAAGGAAAGGGCGTTATGGCTCAAGTGGAGCAAAAACTACAAGAAATGAAAACGAGTCATGAGGACACGATCAAGGCATATCTTGATCAGTTACATCAGGCGAAGGAGGTGCTTAGTAGCCCTGGGGCAAATGACTCCATGATTGTGAAACAACTCCGATTCATTCTTGCGGAAGACGAAAAAACATATGACATTGCACTTAACCACATGTCTAATATGCATAACTTTATGCATGAACTGAAAACGGCGATGCGGGAGGCACAAACAGTACCACTTGTAGCCATCAATGGAAATACTGAGGCCTCACGGGAGGCGATTAAAAAGATTGAAGCTGTAGATACACAAGAAGCTGATATGTATGCTGGTATGCTGTCCAATTTACATCATGCTGTAGATAAAGCACAATCACACCGCAATAAGCTTCTTGACGCCATCGCTGTTTCCCCTGATACACCTGTAGATCTCAAAGAGGAAATACACAAGTTGGTAACTGAAAACGAGGAACTGCGTAAAATGTATAATGATGCTGTTAAAATGTCAGAGAAGGCGCAGGTACGTATAGCAAAGGAGCAACGCCGTAATGTATCGGAAGAGACAAGGCAAGCAGAGATTGATGATTTGCGTAAGGAATACCAGAAACGAGAGAAGAAACTATTGGCTGCTGTGAAGGTGAATGAGAAAAATGGTGATGGAGAGGCATTGATGGCTTTGTTACAAGCTAACACTGTGGAGCACCAAGGGCTTGATGCTGCAGCCAAAGAAGAATTTGATGCTCTCCGCGGTGAGTTGGAGGAAGAGCGCACCAAGTGTGATAAACTTGTTCAGTTGAAGGAGGTGCAGCAAGAAGAGATGAAAACACTGCGGAAAGAAGCAGCAGAGAGTGAGCGGCGCTACGTTGACCTGGAGGGAAAAATGAATGAGATGAAGAGTGAGTATGAGCGGCAGTTAGAGGATGCTCATGGAAGTGCGAAGAAGATGGCTGACCTCGCAGCACGACTGAAGGAGCGCACAGATCAGCTGGATCAGATGCGTGGTTTGCTTGAGAAACAAAAGGCACTTATTGTGAAGAGCAATGAAAAGACAGAGTACTTCCAGCAAAAACTGCGGGAAACAAATGCGGCAGCTGAACAGATGGAAAAATTATACCGAGAGAAACTTCAGGAGCGGGATGAGAAATTCCAGAGTATGTTGAACCAGCGACTTGAGGAATACGCACAAGATCACCGCAACGACGTGACAAAACAAGAAGAAAAGGGCAAGAAGCTCAGGAAGAAGATCAAGAAGTTAGACCTCGAGGTGGATCGCCTGAAGGAAGAGTTCGACTGCAAAGTGTGTGAGTGCGAGGAGCTGCGTAACACAATTGAGGAGCAGAAGGTTCAGATGATGCGGTTGATGCGTCGCATGGGGCAGACGACGGAGGAGGCGGAGGTGTATGAGAAGAAGGAGCAAATTCAGAATGCGTTGGAGCGTGCAAAGGAGGAGCAGAGACGCAAGAAAGACCTCTTCGCTCTCGGCGAGGTGGCGAATGTGCGGAAGGGAGAGTACTGAAAATAACAAAATATATATGCAGATGAGAAAAAAAAAGGAAGAGATGTAAGAATGGTTTTATTCTATAGATGAAGTGGGGGAATAATTTTCTTTGTTTTGTTTCTCTGTCTTAGAATTTCCATTTGTCATCTTTTTGGTATCTTTCTCTCTCTCTCTCTCTCTGTATTTATGTATATAGACCCATCACTCCACTCCCCAGTTGTATGTCAATGAGAAATGTGTATCAACCTGTTTGACCCCCCTTTGTTTTTTTGTTTCTTCTATGTGTGTGTGGTTTTTTTTGGTACTCTTCTCCTTAAGAGTGGCATCGATGTAAGTGTGAATATGGATGCTGTGGTTAGACCTTTATACCTCGGTGATTCCTCCTCTTCCTTTTGCTTTTTTGAACTATGTGAGGTACGTTGGTTTTCATAACATTGACCCTTCTATTTTTTTTTTTTGCCTGGATGCAAGATTATTGGACTCTTGCATCGTATATATATCTTTTGTTACTCTCTTTTCTTTCTTATATGTGTATATGTGAGGTGAGGGTGCGGGTATGTGAATATCTTTACCACATCATCCATGCTTGTAGCGATACATGGGCATTGACTATTTTGATTTTATTTGTGTTTGTTTCACTGGACGAACTAAATGATGAAATAAGAGCAAAGGTAATGTAATGGTGGAATTGCATGCATGCATACAATTCCAGTTAAAGGGGTAGAGGAACAGAGGATTGGATGAGAGTAGAGTGGGGCAAGGGTGGATAATATACCCGTAATGGTAGTGTAGAGAAGAAAAGTAATAATAAGAATAATAATGAGGGTATGAAGGAAGCAGATAATGATTCATTTTGTTTTTCTTTGTGAGCTTCAGAAAATTATAGGGGTGCAGATCAAAATGGAAGAAAAACCTTTTTTCGGTTCTGCTTCATATCAATTTTTAGTATTATGATATTTCCTTGGGTCCTTTTAAATGTGTTTTCAATGAAAGAAATAAAAGTAGATGTGGAGAGAGAGGTGGAGTACAATGAGCATATCCATTTCTTCTTTCGTTTTTGTTTTTTCCTTCGCTATTCTTCTTTGTTTTACTGTTTTTCTTTCTCTTTCAGTCAGTATTGGCGGCTCTAACTCTCTACAGGGAGAGTATGGCAAAGCTGTAGGCACTCAGAAACCAAGTGACATGGAGCCAGAGATGTAGATCTGTATCCATATATGTTTGTGTATGTAATGAGAGAATTTCATACAAGTGAACCTCAGTTTTTTTGTTTTGTTTTGATAGTTCTTCTCCCTTTCGCTACTACTTCTCCTTTCCATATAATCTTCTTTGAACGTGTTCTCTCAATACCATGCATACATACTGGTATATTTCTTTTCTTATTTCCTCATGATATCTTACTTTCTCTGCTTTTCTTCCTTTTTTTTCTTTCCTTTTTCTGTTAATGTTCGATTAGTTCATCTTTATTGCGTTTTTTTTTTGCATTTTTTTATTTTCCTTTCCTATTACGCATACATCCGAGTGCGAGGGGAAAAAATAAAAATATTATATATTAAAATATGGTCTACTGTGTTACCGTCACTGTGACGCTGCGTGAGGCGGCGCAGGAGCCGTCCTTCCTCGCGGCCTTCCACCGGCTGCACCGCCACTGCCAGCAGCATGAGCCAGGGACTCTCTCCTGCGAGCTGTGCATGGATGACGCCAACCCGCTGCGGTTCCACGTCGTCGGGCGGTACAACTCCCGCGCGGACTACGACGAGGGCCACGCGGGCAGCGCTGCCATGAAAGAATTCGTCGCCTTTGTTGAGGGCGCCGCGGCGGAGACGTCGGTCGTGAAGATGTCTAGCGCGCAGGTGGACGGGCAGCTGCGATCAATGCCGAAGGACGCACGTGAACCCGCCACCTCCTCTTCCTCAGGAGCGCGGCTGCGGCAGCGGAAGGGTGTGCTTGTGTTCTGCGGCGCCCGCTCCGGGGCGCGGGCGAGCTACACGCGGGCGGCAGAGGACCTCGGGAAATATCTCGCGGTGAGGGCGAAGGTGCCGCTCGTCTACGGCGGCGGGACGGACGGGCTCATGGGAACGGTGGCGCGGGCGACGAAAGAACACGGTGGGGAGGTCGTCGCAGTGCTTCCGCATGCGTTGGCACCGCAGGAGGCAAAAGGGGAGTTGATTGGGGATGTTGTGTACATGACGGAGACAATGAGCGAGCGTAAGAGTATTATGCTCGCACACTCGTATGCGGTGGTGACGCTGCCGGGTGGTATGGGAACATTCGACGAGTTGTTGGAGGTCATGACACTTTTCTTGATCAACGCACACAGGACAAAGATTGGATTTTTGAATGTTGAGGGGTATTTTGAGCCGCTCTTTGAATGCGTGAGGAACATGATAAAGGAGGGATTTGTGAATGCGGATTGTATGGATGCATTTGTCGTGCGTCCCACTGCTGAGGAACTCATGGATGCGCTGGAGTCATTTGAGCCGTCGCAAACCGTACCGCTGGAGTGGCGCACACGCCCTTAGGGGAAAAAAACAGTAATGAAGAGTGAAAAGAGGAGGAAAAGAAAGAAGTTTTTTAGAAGGGAAAGGAAGGTTATACATAACGGGGCGGAGCTACCCTCTTGTTTTATTCTCTGGGATCTTATGTTGATTTTATTGGTTTTGTGAACCAATTATCTATGAGGAGTATTCTTTATACATACATACGTACATACATACAAACTTCTGCAGATAATATACAGACGTTGCTTGTATTACTGGTAGATGGTTTATGTGCTTTTTGGTCGTTTGTTGTTGTTGTTGTAATGTTTTTTGCTGTGGAGATATACGTATCATTATAATTGTTTTGATTCTTTTCTTTTGTTTAGTTGTCAATTATTATTATTATTATTATTATCTCTCTCTCTCTCTCTCTCTCTTCTTAAAGAAGAAAAATATACGAAGCTTTTTAAGCATTCTGTTAACAATGGTCCTCGATACGATTCCAACTTTTCCCGTTGCACTGACGTATGACGATGTTCTCCTGGTTCCCCAAAAAAGTACTGTGCGTTCCCGGAAGAGTGTGAGCACTGTTACTCGTCTCTCCCGCAACATAAAACTAAACATTCCCATCATTGCGAGTAACATGGACACTGTGTGTGAGCACCAGATGGCCATTGCAATGGCTCGTGAGGGTGGTATTGGCTTCTTGCATCGCTTCTGTAGCGTTAAGGAGCAGTGCGAGATGGTCTTCAAGGTGAAGCGGGCGCAGTCCTTCCTTATTGAAAATCCCCGCATGATCATGCCGCACCAGACAAAGGAGGAGGCGACTGAAGGCCTGCAGTGGAAGGGACGCAAGGGAGGTGTCAACTGCCTCATGGTTGTTGAGAACCTTACGACGAGAAAACTACTCGGCATTATCACACGTCATGATTTACTCTTTGCAAGAGCGGGTGAACGTGTGTCGGATCTCATGACACCTGTGGAGAAACTGGTGGCGTCGACAAATGAGAAAATTACTTTGGAGGAGGCACAAGAGATTATGCGGGTGCATCGTACGTCCAATATTCCCATTATTGGAAAGAATAATGAGCTCAAGTACCTTATAACCATCTCTGATATTGTGAAACTGACTGAAAACAACCTATCCTCACTTGACTCCCACGGCCGCCTGCTGGTTGGTGCGGCTGTTGGTGTAAAGAAGGAAGACATCACGCGGGCCGCAATGCTAGTGAAGGCCGGTGCAGATGTGCTCGTCGTGGACATTGCCCATGGCCACAGCTCTGTATGCATTGACATGATCAAATCTCTCAAGAGCGACCCACGCACAAACAAGGTTGACATTATTGCGGGCAACATTGCGACGGGCGAGGCCGCGGAGGAGCTCATTCTCGCCGGCGCCGACGGACTGAAGATCGGCGTGGGCCCCGGCAGCATCTGCACCACGCGCCTCGTCGCGGGGTCGGGCGTGCCGCAGCTCACCGCGGTGATGGACTGCACGAGGGTGGCGAGGCGGTACAACATACCCTGCATCGCCGACGGCGGGGTGAAGACGGGCGGCGACGTCAGCAAGGCGATCGCCGCGGGGGCGGACACGGTGATGCTTGGAAATCTTCTCGCCGGCACCGACGAGGCCCCCGGCCGTGTTCTCGTGAAGGAGGGAAAGAGAGTGAAGATGATCCGCGGCATGGCGGGGTTCGCGGCGAACCTCAGCAAGGCGGAGCGGGAAAAGACGCTGGACGAGAACGTCTTCGCGGAAATGGTGCCGGAGGGGGTGGAGGGGAGCGTGCCGTGCAGGGGACCGCTCGGGCCCATCGTGCGGCAGCTCGTCGGGGGACTGCGCTCCGGCATGTCGTACAGCGGGGCGTTCAGTATTAGGGAGATGCAGCAGAAGGCGAGGTTTATCTGCATGACGGGGTCGGGGCTGCGGGAGAGCGGCAGCCACGATATATCAAAGCTGTGAGGAGGGCGAAGTGGAGGACGCCACGACTCATTAACATAATAATAATAATAATAATAATAATAATAATAATAAGATTTTGTTTTCTTTTGGTTTTAGGGAAAAAAAGAAGAGGAAATGTCGGTGTTCCTTAAAAATTATATGAACACAAAGCAAAACAAAAAAAGAAGAAGGATCCCAGTAGAATTCGTTCCCGCTGTTGATTCTTCTTGGAATATTTCCCGCCAACGATGCCTCCCATAAGTGTGGGTGGTTTCCCCTTTCCAGTGTGCCACGTGACCTTTTACTTTGCTTATGTATGAGTTTCATTGTTTTTGTATAACTGATACGTGGATTAAATCAGTTACAAGGGAAAAAAAACAGAAATAAATAAAGATAAATGTGAGAAACATGGGTAACAAGGTATGTATTTTCTGTATACATATATCTATGCGTATGTATGTATGTATGTGAGTCTGTCTTGTTGTTTTGTTTTGCCTGGTGAATGTCAGTTTGTTCATTCCTCCTCTTGTGTCTTTGGTGGAGCAGAAGACGTGTGGTAAAGTCCACGGGTGTGTGGAAAGGGGAAGTGACACGTTTACGATTTATTTATTTATTCACATTAGAGGACAAACCAATGCGGTCTGTGTATGAGATTGCCAAGAGCCATATGTCGCTCCCCGTCTCGAAGGACATGAACGCTCTCAGGCGGGTACTTCGTGATTGGCTGCATTACACGGAGAAGTTGCAGCTGCAGGAAAAAGTTACACATCCAGCGGCGTTGTGCGTGACGGTACATTTCTCACGCCAAACAACTCCACCTTCATCACGGCCATCATCATTTTTTGATTTCCACCGCACCACGCAGAATGCCGCGGCGGGTACATACACGAGACGAGTTCCTCTGCGGCTTTGGACGGCGCTTCTTCCGTGGGAGGTGCAGCGTGGACTGTCGATGAGCGAGCTGCGACTGCCGAGTACTCCGAATGCATCGGATGGCACGGATGAGGTTAACAAAGAACATAATGAGGGTGTGAGGGGAAGTGACGGGATGATGCATAAAGAGGAGGAGGAGGATGACGCCGATCCTTTTGGTGTGGTCACGGCACCAACACCATCAACATCAACATCACCAACCGATATGAATACCAAAGTGCGTGTCTCTCGGGTGAATACACCGGCGATGAGTACTGCGGCGTCATTAACTGGTGCTTTTCCGGGAATGTTGTTTGTAATGGACGTTGACGCCGCAGCGCAGGGCGTTAGTTTCTGGAGCGGAGCTATACTGCAGCCGATTGATGTGGCGTTCATTTCTCCCGTGGAGCCCACCGTGACAAACTCTCCGTCGTTTAAAGAGTTAAGGCAACGTCGACTGGCTGCATATGAAAAAGGAGGAGGAAATTTGGATGAGAAGCAAAGTGTGTTTAACCTTTCCCACTTCTTTCCGGATGGAGAACTGGACTCACCGACAGTTACATTTGCGGTGCAGTCCTACTCCCATTTGGATCCATTCCCACGGTGTGAAAAATCCAGCGAGACAAGACAACAAGAGCAAGGACAGCGACAACGACAGCATATGGCACAACCTTATGATGTAGAGAGAAATGGTCGTCATGATAGTACTGCTGGTGGTGATAATAATAATAATAATAATAATAATAATAATAATACGCCTCGATACGTACTGGAAACATTGCGATATTTACTTAGAGACAGTGTGGAGGGAACCATAAAGGAGTGTCGTCAGATGCGGGGAACAACTGGAAAAGGAATGAATGGCAAAGATGAAGACATCATGGATGTAACCATCTCACTGGAGCTCTCTGATAGTCTGAAGGAAGAACTACGAGAAAAGGCCCGTCTTTACGCAAACTATGTGATGCCACTTGAGAAGCACATCGCTTATCGTATACGGCGCCAAAGCAGCGGTGTGGCGATGGAGTCTGAGGAGGGTAATAATAATAAAGATGATACTTCACCAATGCGAAATGAAACTGAAAGAAATACAAAAGAAGAAAATGAGCTTGTTGCCTCAGCAATGAATTCTTCTTCATCTTCTTCAGCTCCGGTGGTAGTAACGGGGGGTTTGATTCAACCCCCACAGCCCAACACGGCACGTGAATGTTCATTGAACTCTCTTCGCTCCCCAATGATTGCGGAGGAGTATGAAGATCTGCCGTCGCATCTCGCTCCGTCTGTGAAGGGAAAACACGAGGCCCCTGCACTCCAGCGAGCCCAACGGGAGCAAAATCAACTTGTGAGCGCCAAGGCACTCGCCCGTTATCCCAACACACATTCTCACATGCCTCCAGTTCCACCAGTTGACTATGAACTGTTCGACCTCTGTCTTCGTTTGGGTCTGTGTCAGCAGGACGCCATTTATTACTTCTACGGACGAATCATGCGGGAGTGGCAAAAAGAACTTCAGCGCCTGAAGAAAGGTGGCAATAGTAAAGGCAGTGAAATCTCTGATGTGGATGTGCGCCGCATGTTTCAACTTGTTTCTGATCCTTCACTACAGGTGCCAGATGAGCTCTCGGCTTGTGTGATGGCTGTTGCACGTCGTCGTGACGTCATGGATGAGGTCAGATCGCTCTAACAAGTCGAAAGAGGAGATATTATCCTTTTTCTATTTGTTTTGCCGATATTCACGTAATAACGCACACACGTACCAACAGCACATGCCTCGTTCCACTTCTTCCTTTTCTGAAAAAAAAAAGGGAGGAAGAGTGTGTGTGGGAAGGTGGATATACTTTTACTTTATTTCCTTCTCTCTATCTGACGAGCTATTTGAAGGCAATAAAGCCAAAAATAAAAATAAAATAAAATAAAAAATAAGAAAAGAACTGCGGTGGACGCTTTGTCCTCCTAAGTGTGTCAAGCTTTTTTTCTATTTTCTTTGTTTGCCTTGTCTGTGTTCTTAATATCCCACTCGCATCCAATGCTTCTGTTATCGTGTACTATTATTATTTTGCATCTTTCTTTTCTGTGCAACGAGTTACTGCGAGAGAGAAGAACGTTCCTGAAGCGAGGTAGGTAGGCGAGTACGGCGGTGTAATGTCACGCGTTCGTTTCAAGGGCGGTGCATGGACGAACAGCGAAGACGAAGTGCTTCGTGCTTCGCTGACGGTCTATGGTCTGCAGAACTGGGAGCGGGTGGCCTCCATGTTGGTACGCAAGACAGCGACGCAGTGCCGTGAGCGGTGGGAGAATTATCTCGACCCGCGCCTGCACATCCGCGAGGAGTGGACCGCGGAGGAGGAGGAGCAGCTCGTGCAGCTGCAGTCCCTCTTCGCAAACCAGTGGAAACTCATCGCCCGCGAGCTCAGTCGGCGCAGCGGCATGAACCGCCCCGCGTGGCTCTGCGAGGAGCACTACCACTCGTTGCTGGACGCATTGGAGTACGCGCGGCAGCAGAAGGACGACAATAATAATAAGAGAAATGATGCGCTCAGTCTGGAGGACTTTCTGGAGGAGCGCAGGCGGCACCGCGCCTATCATCAGGGCCACGAGACGAAAGCGGCGAGGCATGATGCCGTCAACTCGGATGTGTTTGAAAAAGAGATGGTGGAGTTTGCGGTGAGTCGACTGGCAAACCAAGACGGTAAGAAGGGACTGCGCAAGGAACGCAAGAAGCAGCTGGAGCACACGAGTTTTCTCGCAAAACTGCAAAGCAATCGCGAGGCCATTGAGTCGGGTACACTGTCGGCAAAGGCAAAGAAGCGCATGGAACGTGCCATGCTGGAGGACCAGGCCGGGCCTAGCAACACGCGACTACACGACGGCACCGTTGAGGAAGACGATGATGAGAGTGAGGTTAACGAGGAAGAGTCAAGGAGTAGCAAACATAAAAAGAGTTTCCGCCCCATTGACCTCGGTGCGGACAAACAGGAGGCTGGTATTGAGGCGAAGCACCGTGTACTCGTAAAGGATCTTAAAAGAGACAAGGCACATCTTGCACAAGGAGCCACGGCATCGGAAGGAGTTAATGTGGAGCTGCTTCGACTTACTGCGAGTGGTGGTGTATCCGCCGCAGTGGGTAATCGACTAGAAGGGAAGAAAGACAAACTGTCCATTGCCAACAGTGCGAGTACTGCACCAAGTGGTTCAATTGGCAGTGCAGACCTCGATCAGCTCTTTGCATCGCTGCCTGATGCTATAACAACAAAGAAGGAGTCTGATGTGCGAGCACCGTCCAATCCTTTAGATGATTTATTTCGTGCAATACCACCACCAGTGCTCAGCAGCACCCGCCCAAAAGAGGGCGATGTTGCCCTTTTCAATGACGACGACCATGAAGAGGATGAAGATTCAGATACATCCATCATTATTTCTCATGCTCCATCCACTCAAACACCATCGCGTACGGTGGATTTCTCTCCAGTAGAGTGGGAAGCGTGCCTCCGCAGAGCAAAAAAACGTGTGCTAGTGGAAGCGGAACGCATGTTCCTCGGACCTCAGCGTGTCCGTCACCGTATGTCACCTTCCAATAGGAAGTCACAGGCAACAACGGTGAATAGGGAGGATGAAAATGAATACGTGGAGGTGGAGGAGAAAGGGGAAGATGATGAAAGTACATCTCGTATTGTGCGTGCCCTTGTGGAGCAACAGTTGCCTGCCGTTGCACAAAGTCTTCTTGATGAAAAGGGGATATCACTGGAAGCTCTGCGTAAAAAAGTAAGACGGGACACAGAATATGGCAGTAATCCTTATGATAATATCTCTGAGGATGAGAAAAAAAAAAGGGAAAAGAAAGAGGATTTAGCCTCCAAACTTGCGACATCAGTTGCTGAGGTGCAGCAAGGGGAAGGTGCTGAGTTTTGGAAAGATGTTGGTGCTACAGAGGCAACTGTACAGCTTGATGAACTGGTGCATCACCAACGTGAACAGGCGGAGACTGCTACTGCAAAAGATGTGGAGGCGCAGAAGCGTCTGGAGCGCATCGTACGTATTTGCTTCGCTGGTCGTGGGCAAGACATGCGTAGGGGTGGTGACATCATCCGTCGCGCCTGTATATATTGGGGGGCACAGCTGCAGGATGCAGAACGGCAGTTGACGTTTTACACCGCCATACGTGAGGCCGAGCAGAAGGAGATACAGAAGCGACTCAATGATGCAGCAAGCCGCTTGACGGATATTGAACAAAGAGAGCGACTTCTTCAGGAACAATATCGCTCTATGCGACTTGTATGACAGACATACCTGTAATTGTTGCTTGTTGGTTATTTCTGTCTTTTCCATTCTCCCTCTCTTCCTCTCTTTTTGTTGATGTGTATTTTTTTTTCCTTATGGGAATCGCACACACAAGAACAGAAAAAAAGCATTTATTCACGGTATTTATCTGGTCCTCTTGTTTCCTAACAGTATGTTTCTCCCTCCCCCTATGTCTCTCTGTCTGCGCGTACATGAATTATCTCCAATTTATGTATTACGCATTCTTTTTCTTGCTTCTCTCTCTCTCTCTCTCTCTCTCTCTTGTATATTTATTTATTTATTTATTTTTGTAATTGTCAGATGTCCAAAGTAGATGCTCCGCTGGGTGGTCAAAGAGGTTGAAAGTCCATATGGGAGTGTCGCTACTATGCACTGGGCGGTGGATGATGGAAATGATGATAGCAATGATGACACTATCATGAAGGACGCTGATACAGGTCATGCCTTGTTGGAGCAGCAGCTGGAAAGTTCTGAGGATCAACTTGGGGCAGTACTCTGGAATAGTAACACTGTTGCACTGCAGTATCTACATGATCATGTGCTTTGTGATAAGAAACGTTGCTATCATGTAGTTGAGCTCGGTGCCGGTGTTGGCTGTCTTGGCATTGCACTAGCTATGGCAGGGGCACATGTTGTCATTACTGACCTGAAGGAACTTGTTCCACTCATGCAAAAGAATATTGAACTGAATGCTGACAGAATACAGTCGAGAAGCAATGGACAAGGGACATGTAAGGCACTCGCGCTGCGATGGGGTCCAGTGCCCAAGCCAAAGAAACAACAGAAGGAAAATACTCCTCAACTTGCGGAAAGGAGAAAAGATACATCGCCGTATGAAATGCCGTCACCGCCGTTTCTCGCGCTGCAGGAAGAGTTGGGGCACATTGACGTTGTGGTATTGTGCGACGCCCTCTACGGCAACCCGAAGCACTGGCCGCAACTGCTCTACACCTTGTCCGAAATTCTTCTTACAAACCCAACTTGCGAGATTATGAACTTCTGCGAGCAGCGCGTGGATGATGTTGAAGGGGACTTTTTGAAATTGTTGCAGGAAGAAAACATGAAGACTCTCTCGTCTGATGCAAGTGAGGAGGATGAGGATGAGGTAAAGAAGAAGAAAAAAGAAAAGAGTTTGGAGGATGCATTAACGCGGATGCGTGGGGCATATGAGTGGTGGACATCGACGGAGGTTGTGGGCGAAGGGAAGAGTGACTTAAACATGACAGTACGCGCCACACGTATCCGTTGGGTGAGGCGAGGAAGAAAACGGAATGTCACTTCCTCCTCGTCGTTGTCCCCGCCAATGCGGGGGAATGATGACGTTGAAGATTGTGAAGAATCGCCGCAACGTAAACGCAGAAGGGCGGAATCTTGAAATTCTAAACTGATTCTCTTTTGGTGTTTTTGTGTGTTATTGGCTGGCATTTTTTTCTTCTTTTTTTTTTCTTTTCATTCCTTCCCTCTTGCTCATTTGGGAGGAGTGCGGGTCCTCCATTGGGTGGCAGCGAGTAAATTTTGTATTATTTTTATTTTCTCTTCTCTGAGAGACTCCGCAGTTGGCGCTCTTGATTTTGCTTTCACTATGGACTAAGTGGGAGAAGGCAACGCATCTCTCTGTGTGTATCCATTCGAATCTTCTTTTTTATTTATTTATTGTTTTACTGCAGCTCACCTCATCGTCCATAGAAGTCAAAAAATACAGAAATATAGATACGCATACATAGATACAAATATATATAGAAAAAAAAGGGGGAGATAGACAGATACTGATAGCGGCCAGAAGAAACTGACAATAAATAAAAATAAAAGGAAAGGAAAGTTATTACTCTTTATGGCGGAGGTCTGCTTCTTTCCCTGTCCCATATTTCCTGGCGAGGTGGAGGACTACTACTGCACCAGTTGCCACACAACATGTAGCGGCTTGTCGCTCCTTGTTGGCCCACACACGGGTCATAACCGCGTCCCGTTGACGGATGCCGCCAAGTACATCCCCGCTGCCCTGCGACGTGATGCGGCCGCGCTTGTCACGAAGATACATGAGGAATATATTCGCCCCAAGACGGCGCACTGCAATACACTGCAATCCACACTCGCCCAGATGCACCAGGACAGACAACGCAAGTGGAAGGAGCTTGAGGAGCTTCAGCGTGAGTTGTATGCACTTGATAAGAAGATAGATTCCCTCACGCAGGATTCCGCCATGGCGCTCTGTCATTGGGTGCACCGGCGTGATGGATTTGTGAAGGAGGCGCGGCAACTTCTCCGCGGTGCGGATTCTCTTTCAAAGGTTGTGTGTACACAAGAGAAGGGAAGTATCGGTGTGAAACGTAGCATGAAATGTGGGGCAGCAGCATCATCCGCGACGCTTCAACATTTCGCAGTGCAGGCGGTGGTGGAGGAACTACATGAAGTAAGGCGGCTGCTCACACGGCCACTTGAGTGGTTGGAGCATGAAGAAGAATATGAAGAGGGAAAAGATAATGACAGTGAGGAAAAGAAATGGTGGAAAACAAGGAAAGAAACAAGGCAGGACCCACGTGCGATGAATAGAACACAGGCCGCTTTCACTGAGGGAAAGAAAGAGAAGTATTATTACTGGCAGAAAGATGGAAGAAAAGATATGTCATGTCATGGGAATAGCAACCCGATTCTTTCATCAGATGCAGAAGCTGTGCTCGATCAGTTGATGACGACACACGTGAAACAGGAAGGGCTGCCGCATACGCAAGTATCACCATCAGCTGAGAAATCCGTTAATGAAAAAGACAATGATGATCATGAGGATGATGTAAGCAGCTGCGATTCTTTCATAGAGGAGCATGCAACAAAGGAACGACAGCGTTGGAGGCATGACGTTAAGCGGAGGGAAAGACTTCTGCGCAATGGTTTAGATCGTTGCCTGCATGATGACATTCCTCGTAAGCAGGGAGCAGCAGCAACAGCAACAACAATAATTGCAGGGGATGATGAAACAGAAGTCAACGACATAAGCAGCAGCAGCGGCTGTGGTAGTGTTAGTGAGATTGTTGCACATTTACTACGCAGACATCAAAATGGGAATGTCAACAAAACTTCTCCAAGTCACATTCAGAGCTCTCATTCCCACTCGTTGGACTTTGACTGAAGAGGACTACTGAAGACAGAAACCTACATGAATGACATTACCATTGTTTGGAAGCAAGTGTTGTATATGCTGTGGAAGATGAAGGGATTGGGGGACAAAATGTTAAACAGGGCACACACAAAGAAAGTATAAAGACGAAAAAAAAAAACCTTTAATGAAGAACAGTAACATGCTCCTTGACTCCTCCCTCCGTCTTCTTCTTTGCCATTTTGTGGTTTATTTTTCTTTACTAGATTATTCATTCTTTTCTTTTTGCTTCTCATTCTCTTCTTTTTTAAACGTTCCTGCTAAACAAAGAAATCCGTCATCAACATTTATGGAGCTTGTCCATGATACGCACAATATACACAAATTAGACTAACTTCATATTAATCATTTGGTAAATACACGCACACAAAACCTTGTATTCATTACTATGTATCAGTGCTGCTCCTCCTGTTATTGCTGTGATGAGACACAAGCTTAGGACACCTTTGGACGCGGAGCGCCGCAAATGAAAAACAAATGCCTTTACCGATTCGTACCCTGACTGCATGCACTCACCTCCCTACCCCCTCCCCTCCTTCCCTTTTTCCGTACAGAGAATGGTTGCATATTCACACATGCGGAAGCTCTGTATCAGTGCTGCTCCTCCTGTTATTGCTGTGATGAGACACAAGCTTAGGACACCTTTGGACGCGGAGCACCGCAAATGAAAAACAAATGCCTTTACCGATTCGTACCCTGACTGCATGCACTCACCTCCCTACCCCCTCCCCTCCTTCCCTTTTTCCGTACAGAGAATGGTTGCATATTCACACATGCGGAAGCCCTGTACGAGTGTTGGTTTGAGATTTATGTCTGTATGAGTGCAAGGTTGTTGTTAATTGCTTATGCAGGCCTATTTGTGTACATTGTTTCTGGTATATTGTTGCTGATTCGTTCCTCTTGTTTTTTATTGTTTTATCCTATAAGAGAAGGTGGGTGTTGGTTTTGTGGTGGCTGAAGTTTGGAAAGGGGAGGAAATACATTGCCTCTTTCATGAAGGGGTGACTTTGTTGTTTTTTTCGTGTTTCCTTCTCTCTTACTTATCACCACATAGCCACTAATTTGTTGTGGCAATGCTGCGGAGCACTCCAGCTCGTCGCTTTGGTACACTATCGACTGCTCTTGCAAATATCGCTCTTTTTACCGCAAGTAGTTTCAGTGTATCTAACGTCTTTGGCGTTTTGGTCGTTGGAGGTGTTGTTTTTCGTATCTTGTCTCTTCCGGCAACCATTTATGGGGACTGTTGCCTGGCTCGCGCTGCGTGTGCACTTCCTGAACTGCAGATTGCTCATGGGGATTACAAGGCAATAATTGATCACCCACGTGCAATTCTGTGGGAGAAGAAGGTCGCCGCGCAGAAACTTAAAAATGACCGCGCGCGTATATTCCGCAGTCATCACACTGATAATGTACGCCTTGTCCTCCTCCATGCAGTCACACTAGCATGGTCGTGGTACTGTTTGTGCATTCCAGCACAACAACTGGGTGCATTGGTGGGAACCAGTACACTTGTGTCTCCCATGACGCTCCATGCCTTTGGTGTGGTAGTGGATCCGACTATCGCAGTTGCCATGACGTTGTCACTTTTAAACACTCGGAATCACCTCCAACGACGTATGGGTTTCAGTGATAAACTTGATGAATTGATAGGACAAACAAAAAGATACATTACTATCACATGTGGTACTTTTGTGTCAATCTCGTTGCTCGGTCAGTGTGTTACTGGTCAAATTTTCTTAGCCAACCTCCTTCCACCTCAACTCGCACCAGTATGGCTGGGTATTGCTATGATGAGTAGCTGCAAGAACCTTCTTGTGAACCACACTGCACCAATGCGAGCGTTGTTTGGTATCCAGGATTATCCCGTGACACATGGTATGCATGGTTCATTGCCAACAGCAGAGGCACATGAGTACAGACTAGAGTTTATGGGCGTGGATGCGGAAGAACGACGAGATATGTGGCAAAGTCAGAAAAAGGCCTTAGACTATGAGTGCAATGTACGACTTCATCGCATGCTGAAGCATATTGGTATATTTGATAGGGTGGAAGAGGCAGAATATGAAGCAAAAAACCTGCAGAGGAAATTAACTGTAGCCAGAGAACGACGGAAGAAACGCGAGAAGGAACTTCAGGGTGATAATGGGGATGCCACTTCTTCTGCGTACTTCTCTGAATCCGATGTCGTGGGGCCTTCAGCTGAGTATGTGGCTGAGCATCACTTTGACGAGATGCAGGCGCAAGAGAATAAACGACGGCAGAAGCGTAGAAACTTGGGGGATTCTTAAGAAACACATGTGTGTGCAGTGGTCAAAAGAAGAATGAATGGGAATGTTTGCTGTTATTTGCTTGTTTTTGCGTTTCATGAACTCGTGGGAAGAATAATGACTTTTTGGGAGAGGGTTATTAGTATTTGTATGTTTGTGATCCTTCTGTTCTTGTCATTAATTTTTTTTTCTTTTGGTTTTGTACTGTCATCTCCCTCACTATTTTCTTTCTTTTTCACCTGTGTAAAAAGGAACAGGTCTCTCTGTGGGTGGTGGGGGTGATGGGGAATGTATTCTTCCGTCAGGAGGCGTGTGATGCTGACGCGTCCGTTGATACCCTTACATTTCTTCCAGATGATCCACGTGCGCCTCGGTTTCGCCTCAAGCACGTGGCTGTTGGCACGGCGCAGGAATCAAATACATCCGGCTTTTGCTTTTACTCGCGCTATGTCTTTCTCGAAGTGTTCACCGCGCTACAGGTGATCATGGCCTTATTTACTTTGTATCTTTTCAACTACTTGGGAACAATGCGTTATTACTATGCCCCAACGTTTGCCTTTGTGTACACAAATGGAAGTTCTTATCCGTCCTCCTCCTCCTCCCCTTTAGAAAATGAAGAGAATTATTTACAAGTATCTATTCCACACAACCGTGAAGCCTTGGGTCCGGTATACTTGACCGTTGTCCTCGTCGGAATATTTTTTGTAGTGTTTCTTCTTGTGTACATTCTCTTGATCAATAGTAACTGGTGGGTTTCACTGGAGATGGAGCGATGGGAGCGTGACCAGCGAACCCGTGTACAGTGGGAGCTACGGCATGATAATAATAATAATAATAATAATAATAATAATAATGGTAATAATATACCTTCCACCTCTTTGTCTCCATCACACATTTCCTTGTCCCCTGAACGCAGTCATACTGATCGTCATTACAATCCTGAGAATGGTGGATGTCGTCTTCGCCGTCTTGGTGTTCGGTGGATCTCATGGACTCGGCCATATTACGTCTTTTCTTCACGGTATCTACCTGACTTTGATTATCGGCATGAACTCCATGCAAGATTTGGTGCTAACTCCACCCGACGAAATCCAAGTGTCACCTTATTCTATTTTATGGCACCGTTTGTACTTGTCCTCAGCGTTATTGATATTATGACACTCGATGAGATGCGAGTCGCCGGGGTGGGTGTGAGTTTCTTGCAGGGGCTTATGGTTGCCTGTGGCCCTTTATTTCTGCTGTATGTGATGCAGATTGTATTCACTGGATTTATGAGCTACCGGGGGGCATGCTGCAGGGAGATGTTGGGTGTATTATGATTCTGATATTATATGTTTTTCTTCTGGCTCTTGCTGCTGCTGCAATTTCTGGAGTGAGTGTCTGTTGTTGTTGTTTTCTGGGGGAGGGAGAGAGGGAGAAGGTGTGAACCTCAAGGCGTACTGTACTAAAATATGATGTTATTGTTCTTATTGTGTGCTTCTCGTTGAAGTACTGTTCTATATATACATTCTATTAGCTTGGAGGGAAGAAGTTGACAGGTCTGACTGTTTTTTTTTTTTTATCTCTCTTCTCATTTCTCTTTTTCTTTTCCCTCCTGATTCTGATTCTTCTTCTAGTACGTCAAAGAACATATCCATACATACATATACACAAATATATATGGAAAATGTGGAGGCTCTGGAAGCCACTGGCTCTTCATGTCGACCTGATGGAAGAAATGAAAAAGAAAAAGAACAAAAATTGAAAACTGAAGTGGAGCGTCGCGTCATCGATTCCAAGCAGAAATTTGTTACACCCGAGTCGACCGGTCTCACCTCAAACGTGGGTAGCATTCCGATGATGACGCCTTTCTCCGATTCCATCACACATGGTGACGGTGGTTATGCACAGAAAACGATGTGCAACTCCATGCAAGTGAACTCTGTCGAAACGACTGGTTTAACACTGCCCGTGTGGCATTTGATACAAAGTAATACTCTCAATTCGTCATGCAGGCCAGATAATTCCCTCGCAGCAAGTGCAGAATATTTGGAGGAGAATAAAGGAAGAAAAACTCCATCTACGGGTTATGGATCCCCCGTGATGGCGTTGAGGAATTTACACCAGGGAACAGAACAAATAATCCCGCGTGGCGAAGTGAATGAAGCACAGATGATGATGATGATGATGGCAGGGGCGCGGAAGACGTCAAGTTCAATAGAAACAGCAGAAGATAATGAACTGAATCAACGGCGTTGTAAGCTGTGGAGACATCAATATGATGAATTGCCTATTACTCCAGTAGAAGCCTTGGAACAATGTGGAGGCCATCTCAGTACTTATGAACAAAAAGAAATTTTGTCCTTTCAATATATTTACTACTGTGGGAGGCATGCATTTGATACATCTTTGGGTTCTTCAAACACGGATGAGCCTAAGCAGCTGCAAAGTCAAATTCAAATCCAAACTCACTCCCCCAACTTTGATGATTCTGAAGGTAACTACTGCACCGTGCCTGGTGATCATATAGGATACCGCTTTGAGGTTATTGATGTCATTGGTCAGGGTACATACGGGATTGTGCTGCGCGCTCTTGACTACGCGGCCCGTCCAGCGCCAAAGCAATGTGCATTGAAAATAGCCAAAAGTTCTCCCTCCTATGCGGAGGCCTTGGAGACGGAAGCTGGCATGCTGGATTTTCTCTGGCGTGAGAAACCGCTGGTGAGAATGTGGATTCCACAAGTGTTAGCCCGTCTGAGGTTTCGTTCGCATGAAGTTTTGGCGATTCCTTTACTTGGAATTGATATTAAAGATCTTCTCCGTCTGAATCTTTTCCGTTCCTTACCAATGGCCCTCACATGTTCCATGACGGCACAAGTGGTGTTTGTATTAAAAGCCCTCGCAGAGGCCAACATTACTCACGCTGACCTGAACCCAAATAACATTACACTTGTTGACCGAGACGTGCAGGATGTTGAATTTCCGTCTAGCATCGAGAACCAAATTTCTTTGGAAGAACAGGAACGTCGTTCTACATACTCTGATAAGGATCAAAAGTGTAAAAAATCTTTAATGCAAACTTCTGAACAAATAGAAGGTAACAAGAATAATTATAATGATAATAACGTTGTTACATCACATGTAGCCATAATTGATTTCGGTGCCGCCCACGTAGGAACCCCATGTATGTATCCTGTGCAGGTGACTTTATATCGTTCCCCGGAGGTGGCATTGTGTCTTCCTTACGGGCCTGCAATTGATATGTGGTCGCTTGGTTGTGTTGTCTATGAGCTTGTCATGGGTGTTCCTTTGTTTCCTGTAGACTCTGAGACAGAGCTTCTTCAACACCATATTACAGTACTCGGTATGCCTTCCTCGGAGAGAATTCGAAGGCTAGAAAACTTAAGGACCTCTTTGATGAGTGTCCCTGGGGATGAAAAGAAGGGTACTGGAAACTTGCAGGAATTATTTGCTTCTTTACAAACAGAAACAAAAAGATATGCAATGCGTTCTTCTGTACGCGAAAAAAATCTCCTTCAGCTCCTCCATATCCAAGAGAAGGAAGAAAAGAATCATCGTACCGTTCATTTCGTTAATGATCAACAATCTGCCGTTAAAGCGCATCCGTCAAAGTCCGCAGTCTCTGAGAAAGAGAATGGTGAAGAAAAAACTCAGGTACTCTTGCTTCTGGATTTTCTTCTTGGTTGTTTAATGTGGAACCCTGAAGAGCGCCTAACCCCTGTTGAGGCCAGTTGTCATCCGTTTCTTGCATCATGTTTCAAGACCGAAGGTAAACAGAAGGGCGAGAAGACATTATTGATAAGAACGCATTGTACTGGAATGTATTATTTACGCACACATGACCTCACATGTAATGCAACCAATATCTTAGAAGCTGCAGAGAGAGTGTGTACCAATTGGGGCATTGATGTAAATGTATTGGAAAATGAAATACAAGTACTGCCGCACTTGGATACTTGCATTGCCATCCAACCACTTAGTCGCTTTAGTTCCCATAGTTCTGGTAGCGATGATTTCGAGACGCCATTGTGGGTCTCAACCAGAGCACGGCGACCGACACAGACGACGCTGCTGACAGGTGGTAATGATGATGAAGAAGAATGCCCTACGTCATACATGACCGCATTTTTTGATCCGATTGAACAAGTTCACGTGTCTATTATGTCATTTGACGGTTATTAAGGACACTCATTTGAGTGAGAGACAAAAGAAAAATGGGGGAACCTAACGTCCCTCTGTGTGTGTGTGTGTGTGTGGTTGTAATTCTTTGTTTTTTGCTTTATGGCCTATATCCCTCTCTATTTATATACCTTTCTTTACTTGGCGTTTCATATTTTATTTTGGGGATGTACACACAGACACACAAGGACACAAATATGTATACGATTTCTCATCGATGTATTGAAGCCCTACTCCCCCCTCAGCTGCGCTGTTATTAAAATATCCAGCATTCACCTTTCTTTGTTTTTGTTTTCCTAAGGGCGTCCTTGTTTCCTTCATTCCTGCAGTCTCAAGCTGAAATCATTCTTTTCTTCTTTATGACAGCAACAAGAATATAAAAAATAAAAAAAACAACAAGGACTAAAATGTTACACCACATTCCAAAAACCTTTTCAGTTATAATGTTCTTCTGTTACGACGCATCTATTATGGGTTAATGTGTCAAATCTTGAAAATACTTTACTTGAACGGAAAAAAAAAGAGAAAAAAAAACGAAAAAAACTTGAAGGTTGATTTCCTCCCTGTTAGAACTGTCGTACTGATGTTTTCTTTTTCCTTTTTGGGCCCTGTGCTTTCTTTCTCTTTCTTCCCCTGTTCGTTCGCTTGCTTGAGGATGTTTTTATCTATTATTACTCCCACATTATATATATGATGTCCGTATGTATCTGGGGAGGAGCGGTCGGAAAAAATGGGAAAAAAGGAATTGCTTGTTCTTCTCTCTGCTATGAATTCACTTCTTGATCTTCAATTTTTGCTTGTGTTTGTTTATTTATTTATTTTTATTCTTTTATTTGTTGTTTTGATTTGCTTGATTTTTCTTTATCTTGAAGTGGAGGCTGATCGGCCCCCGTCTCATCTTGAGAATCAAAAATGGTTGTGATTCAACCACACAAAAAAAAAAATTACGTTATCTCTGTCACTGCAAAATACTTCAAGTTGTTTGTGTATTATTTTGTTTTTTTCATTTTATTTTCATTTTCTGAAACTATAGGACTCTCCCGACACTTCCCCTCTGTGTATACACACGCCCAGAAGAGAAGGTGGAAATAGACAATGATTGCTGGTAACATCTCCTCAGATGCATCCAGAGAGAAATCATGTGATCAGCACGAGGCGGTCCTGCCGCTGAACAGACACGACGCCGTCAAGGTCCGCGCGGCCCACCGCATTCCGTCATTTTCCGTCGCCGTGGAAGTTGTCTATCAATTTCTTCGCTCGCTCCTACCGCCCTCTGCGATCCGCGTGGTGGCGATGCCATTTGTGTCAAACCTCACAGTGGATTTCACAACAAAGTATTATCATAATAATAATAATAATAATCAGATGCAATCAGGGCTCGATGAGAGTAATAAGTCGAGTTTATTATGCGGCGGTGGTGGTGAAGCCGAATTGATGTCAGAACTCGCAGCCGTTAGTCGCAAAGTAAAACTACGTGTTACTGTGGAGCTGGCAGCCGGGAGTAGGCAAAGAACACCACCGTTTGTACTTGACTCTTCTAGGGGTATGGATGTGGTTTATGAAAAGTGTTGGAAGGGTACAGACACAGAAAAGAGAGGAGAGCCCTCAACTTCTTGTACATCTGCTGCACCGATGGAGAAAATAAAATCATATCTACAGCAGTTGAAACATCATGGGCAGTATCCACAGCAAGAACAAGGGAAGGAGCAAGAGAATTATAAACCATTTATTATTCATTTGCGATGTGAGGTTCATGATCTTTTCTACTGCTTGCCGGTCCGTCAGCGTTCTGTGGCCGGGGGTATTTACTCCTCGTACAGAGTTCGCGCTGAGCGAGAGTCTATTTTCTCTGCATTGTACCGCATGGCAGTAGAATGCATTTTAGCGCCTCTGTATTTTCCCATTAAGAAAGGTACAGGAGATGATGATGATGGTGATGATACCTCGCTGTATTTGCACTTTTATAATAACAATAAGAGAACTATATCTCCGGTTGATACTGCTGAGGTCGTATATGTGCATAATTCTTCGGTTACAAGAGATGATGAACTAATGATGGAGCGGTCGACTAAGAGACACCGAGTGGAACACTGGAAAAATGAAACTAATAATAATAATAATAATAATGATTCACACACTCTTCGCACTGCCCACCGCGTCGTTTCCTCGTTTTTCCCTCACCTCCGTCCTTGGAATGAGCCATTGGGGTGGAGTAATAAAACGTCCTCATCATATCTTCGCGAAGTTATTGTTGAGCCCGGTACATTTGCCGTCTTGTTCCTTTTACCAGGACCGGATCCGCATGAATCAACCAGGCGCTTGGGCCGACACCATTCCGTGGTGAGCACAGTTGTAGTCTCCAGGCACACGGCGTCCATGACGTGTTATGTTGTGGATGAATCGCACTCTGTGTACCGCCACGTCTCACACCTCTTGGCCACATTACATCCCCTCGTTATATTTATGTCGGATACATTGTTAAGCGGCAAGGATGCCACATTGCAGAAGTTGTTCAAGACGGCGGAGAGGAAGTACCACTCTGCTTTGGCATCAACTACTACACAGGGAACTATCAGCACAGTATGCATGAAGGAAAGGTCCCTTTCTGTTGTGGGTAAATTTGTAACGGGGAATGACACAGTAAGAAACGTAAACGTTGCAAAAACAATGTTGCGTGTGTCGTATTTGGCAGAACGCCTTTCTTCTGTTAACAACAGAACACCAATGTTGTCGGGTCCACGACGAACGCCTTTTTGTCCAGTGAATTTGCCTGGGAAATCATGTGGGACGAGTACACTCTCACAAGTGCGCTGCACCATGGGACTGACACTTAATCCCTCTTTTATTGCCCCCCGTGCCTATACTACACCATCTGCGTGGCCAGGCTTTGGTGAGACAAACCCCATAGAGAGAACTCCTTCTCCATTCCGCGCGAAACACTTTATTGCCCAATGGGATTGTAAGTTCCTTCTTCTTCACACGAGCAACGTGGGTGGGCAACCAGGAGACTCTCCTCGATGTGGTGGGAAAGTATGTTCTTCCTGTATTTTCCATGGTGTTTTGCCCACTGCAACGCACGGCCCACCGCAGTCTCAACATAATCTACCTGCATTGTATATTGTTGACCAGCATGCTATTCACGAACGGTTGCGGTTGGAGTTCTTCCTGGCAACCGCAGAATCTTTCGTGCAGCAGAGCACTGTGCCAGTCACATTTCCAGTAAAAATACCAGATGACATTTGCCGAGATGTATCAATCTACGAAGATATCCTTAAAAAGTGGGGTTGGCATTTTGCGCATGGCGGCACCCAACGCGGTGAGACCGAATGCACAATGGCAACGATACGATCTTGCGTGGCAGTCACTCAATGGCCTCGTCTTGAAATTGAAGGGCACGTCCTTCTTTTGGATACCATTGAAACCCTTCGCAGAACTGTGGAGGAGCTCGTTACAGTCCTCCCATCAGGACAGATGTCTGTCGTAAATGGGAAAGAAGACAAGGACAAGCGCAATTTGGTAAGAGAGGATGCTGGTGGTCGTGTCGTGCCTTCTGCCGTTCTTGACTTCTTAATTACGCGATCCTGTCGGGGAGCTGTTATGTTTGGCGACTCCCTCACCGCAGATGTTATAGAACAACTTATCGATGCACTACAAGCTGTTCAACAATACACTCTTTGTTCACATGGTAGGCCATCATTTGCTGTCATTCACAGTCGAAAAAAATAAACAGAGAAATACTCAACAATGTCACTTTTTTTCTGTTTTTTTTTGGTTTTTGCTTCCTTAGTATATGCCGCTGGTGCGTGTGTGGGTGAAAGCGTTGCAGCACACAATACTTAATTTTTTTTTTGTTTTTTTTTTGTTTAGATGTTTTGTCGTTGTTGTTGTTTGCTATCCCATTCACCTTCTAAACCTTCCGCGTGGGAGAGGCAAGAGAGGAACGGCGCCAAGATAAATTGCCAAGTTTTTGCTACCATTCACGGGGCGTAGGAGCTAGTAGTTCGGCATGGGCAATATATATGCTGCGTGCATTGTTCTGTTTTTACTCCCTTTTCTTTTTTTTTTTTTTGGAATCTGCTTCGTTTTGCAATTGGTAAAAAAAAAAAAAAAACGTCTACAACTCACATATTCCCCCTTTTCCATAATTTTTTTTTGACACTAATCGCAGAGGAAAAGAGATCTCCCAAACAAGGTTATCGGTGAGGTGGAAAAGATCGCAAACGGTAGGGTTCGAACCTACGCGTGAGATCACACCTGCTTAGCAGGCAGGCGCCTTAACCACTCGGCCACGTTTGCACCCAGCGCGAGTGCCAATACTAACGCGCAAAGAGGGGGAAAAGGAAGCCGGCGAGTCCGCCCCCATGTGTGAGGGCAGCCCGGTGTTTTGCCAGGCGAGACTGGCGGCCTTTCTTTTAACAGCCAATCCCCCCCGGCACTATTAAACCGACCGCCGCAAACCAAACGACAAGTGAACACAGATAGCCCCTGGGGTGTTCCCCAGAATGGGCGCCCGTCCCCCGCGCACACTTACGACCAGACGAGGGACATTGCGGCACCGGGGGGCATTCAAGGCACCTGCGTTCGGCAACCGGAAACCAATAACCAGTCGCGCGTTCACGCTGGCGTGGCGTGGCGGTTCTGTCGGCTTGGCCCTTTTAAAGCGTCGAGGGAACCCGCCGCCGTTTCTGAACCATCGTAGGATTAGCGTTGCGCATCTTATAAAGTTGTCCTGGCTCCCTGATGCGGAAACCCACCAGCGCCCGCCAAAGCCAGCGAACCCGTTCAAGGCGGGGAGCACCAGCGCTTCGCAGTGTCAACGCAGACGCCTGCCAACCTATCGGGATCGTCATTTTCTGTCCTTCGATACTTCGGCTGGGCCCGTGCTCCTTCCAGGGGGTGGAAAGCATAGCCTTTTGGCTATCAACCAGAAACGGAAGGCAGGCCTATGGCAGCGCGATGTTTGAGGAGCCTTAAAACAAGCGTGCGGCTTAGACGGCCCACAACCACGCGGGCAAATGCAGAGCATCGCCGGATGACGGCGTGCAGCAACGACGTTGACTTTACTGGGTTTTTCTGGGAGCCTCCCCTGGTGAAGCCGAGAGCCTGTGACCGTGCCTTGGGTGCGGTTAGAAGGGCATCTTATAGTCGTCGGCCAGGCGGTTCTGGTAGTTGCGCGCACTGCGTTTCGGAGACCGCTGTGGTCGTAACTACTAATGAGGGAAAAAAAACGGATGTGTTAGAACTGCTTCCACCAGCTTCGCGGCGCTGACGCGTAGCTGTGTGAAGCAGTTCTAACCATATTCGTTGTGTTCGGGGTTCTCTCGAAAACGTCTTGCGCCTATCCACCTGGTTAGAGACCTCGGCCATGCCGACGTCTGACGAGCGCTTTAACCGCACCAAGGCACGCGCAGTTCACTAGGCTTCTCCGGCTTTCACCAGGGGTAAGGCTCCTCAGAACAACTCGGCGAGTAAAGTTCGAACGTTCAGCTGCTGCAAGCGCCGTGTCATCCGGCCGATGGCTCTGGTCATTTGTCCCGACAGTGGTGTGTTGGCGCGTCAACTAAGACCGTCACGCTTGTTTTAAAGGCTCCTCAATTACATCAGCGCTGCCATAGAGCGGCATGCCTTCCGGCTTTCTGGGTTGATAGCCAATAAGTGCTGATTGCTTTCCGACCCCTGAAGGGAGCTACGGGCCCAGCCGAAGTATCGAAGAGACAGAAAATTCTGATCCTCAAGATTAGGTTGTTTCAGCGTCTGGCGTTGAACTTACTGCGCAGCGCTGGTGGGCTCACCTGCAGCGCTTGAGACGGGCGCTTCCTGCTGGCTTTTGCTTGGCGCTGTGGTTTCCGCGATCAGTGGATGCTGTCAGGACAACGTTTATAGAATGTTGAGCTCAACTGCTTAATCCACGATGGTCAGTAAAGGCGGCGGGCGGGTTCGCGCACTCGAGCGCTTTAGATGAAGGCCAGCCGACGAGATCAGGCCACGCCATGATTGGCGTACCATCGTGAACGCGGGCGACTGATGTTATTGGGTTTCCCGGTTGCCGAAGCGAATGCTCAGGTGCCTTGAATGCCCCACCGGTTGCCAGCAAATGTCCCTCTTCTGGGGTCGTATGTGTGCGCGGCGGACGGTGCGCGCCGCCATCGCTCTTCATGCTGAAGCTACGCCCTTAGGTGGCTATCTGTGTTTGCACCTGTCTGTTTTGGGTTTGCGCGCGGTCGGTTAATAGTGTCCGTGGGGTTGGCATGTTAAAAGAAAGGCCGCC